>CAIGQV010019532.1:395375-405531 GCA_903798115.1 Danio jaintianensis | reverse complement strand
CACACACACACACACACACACACACACACACACACACACACACACACACACACACACACAGAGATCCCACATGAAGATAATGCAATCCCTTTACTTAATATGTGCCGAAAGTGCACTCTCTCAAGATGATGGATTTTGGGACACGGTGACGTTCCAAATGGGATATAATCGCTCTCTGAAGGGCACTTTGGAGGAAAAAATAAATAAATGGCCTCCATACTAAAGTGACGTTCCAAACTGAAGTGATCAAAACTGACCACTTTGAAGGGGCCATTGGGAATGAAGGACTTTTTTGGGGAAAAATACAGCTGATGAGCACTTCAGGCTATGATCTTTTAAGCAGGAAAGCTGTTTGGTGTCACACAGTGCACTTAATTCATCTCCCTATGCTCTAACCCCTTCAGAGGGACCCTCAGTAGGGATTAGGGCATAGGGATGAGCCCTTCCCAAAGGAACCCAGTGTGAGGCTGCATTCCAGTCCAATTTATTCACTCTGTCTCATTCCCTCAAATGTATGTCATTGATTACCACACTAGTGTCCACTACTAAAGGGCCCTTTGGAGGAAAAAAAAATAATGGACGCCATATTGAAGTGTCGTTCCAAATGGAAGTGGTAAAAACTGACCACTTCGAAGGGCCCTTGGGAAGGATTAGTGTACAATAGTGTACAATAGTGTACAATTTAATTAGGAACTACGACTGCATTCCAGTCCATTTTTTTTTCCTTCACTCGCTAGCTTCCCTCCATCTCGTTCCCTTGGCTGTACGTCATTGATTACATTACACAAGTGTCCACTATTGGCGGAGCATCTGAATGGGTTTCAATAAAACACCCTAAAGCCTTGAGCACTTAGGAACTACACTGTTCTGACACCACAGTCGTGTTGCATTCTGGGACATTCTGGGGTGCTGGAGTGGACAGATGAAGCAGACTCGCACCCTCTGTCAAAATCGAGAGATCAAGGGTATGTAAACTTCTCTCGTTCACTTAATGAAGTGGAACGCACTTTAAAATGGTGGCCTTGAGGGAACACGTGAAGGGAAGTTCACAAGTGTGTTTCTAAAAGTGAACTGGAAAGTTCAGGCTGTTGTGACGCATTGCATTTTGGGAAGCCGACTTGCTCCCTTGGTCAACATCGAGGGATCAAGTCCATGTAAGCTTCCCTCGTTCACTTAATGAAGTGGAACACACTTGAAAATGGTATTGGGAATTCCCTCGAGGAAACAAGGGAAGGGAAGTTCACGAGTGTGTGTTTATAAATGGATTGGAACGCAGCCCGAGTCTTCTCCATGTGCCTGCTGCATTATGGGGGACGTGAGCATGATGTAGCGCTACAAACCAACAACTCAAACTAAAGAGGATTTCAGTCATCTGAGGAACTGTTCAAGGATAAAAGCAATGTGTCACAAATACTGAGAATACAGGAATCGCCCCACAAGAAAGTGTCCTTTGAGGAGATTCTGCACGGAGAAGCAGAAACTCATCGCTCAAGGCCTAAAACACAGTCATGAACGCTGGCGGTCCTCTACTGTCATGCATCATTGGGTTTTAACGTTTCTAAATCATCCTGCAGCACATTACTGTGTTGGATTCTCATTATTGGTGGGTTTTAGCATAAAACAGTGGTGCTTTTGAGTCAATGCAATGTCGACCTGGAGGTTTTTAAAGGTACAGTTCATCAAAATAAATAAATAAATACATTTTCTAAATATTTTTGAGTTTCAAAATAATAATCTTACAATGGGGGAAGCAAAATAATCTTATTTTAAAGTGAAAAAAATATTATTTTACTTACCTCACTGGCAGATTATTTTGAGTAAATGATTTTGGGTTAACTGTACCTTTAAATGTGGGAGTGATTGGGGAATCATGTTAATTTTGTCCAAATTTCATATTAATAATCTCTCTAAGAGTCTCTAATGAGTGCTGCTGCATCCATCTGCTATCTGAACAGTTTTTAATAATAATCAGAGAAAGATTTCTGCTTCACGCTTCTCTCCAGAAATAATCAATGGGAAATGTCCATATAAGGAGTTCCTCCACCCTTGTGATGTCATCAAGAGCAGCATTTGAAAAACATCCAAAACTGATTCCAATGATTTTATTATTCAAAGCAATACTGTCAAATCATTTTAGTTGGTCTCTGATTTTCATGAGAATCCTTCTTTTTAACACTGTAAATAATAACTCAGAATGCAGAAATTTCAAGATACCCCCCCCTTAAAGGGATGGTTCACCCTAAAATGTGTCATCATGTACTCATCCTTCACTTATTTCAAACCTCTTTACATTTCTTTCTTCTGCTGAACACAAAAGAAGATACTTTGAAAAAAGCTGTAAACCTGTAACCATTGATTTCAATAGTATTTGTTTTTCCTACTCGAGAAGTCAATGGTTACAGGTTTCCAGCATTCTTCAAATTATCTTCTTTTGTGTTAAACAGAAGACACTCAAAAAGGTTTAACATCACTTGAGGGAAAGCATATAATGAGTAATCTTTCATTTTTTAGGTGAACTGTCCCTTTAAGGTTTATTAACAACAGTTCCTGCAGGAATCTTGTGGATTATTATTTTAATTTTTACATTGTTTATATTGGAGATCATTCTAAAACCCACTGAGCACCGAGGTCTGTTCCAGCAAGGGTTGAGCTCATGTTTGCATACGCGTTTTTAATCATTTTGGCTTAAATTAAAGGATTGGTTCACTCAAAATGACAATTAGACAATGATTTCCTCAACCCTCAAGGCATCCTAGGTATATATATGACATTTATTCCAGTCAAATACAATCATTCTTAATCTTTCCAATGGTGTTTTTACTAAAGTCTCTTGTAGACACATGTATTACATATATTCACCTTTATTAACCCCTGTATTTTAAGCATTTTTAATATACTAATGCACTTGATTGGTCTGAATAGAAACACACACCATCCCTGCCATTATAGAGCTGGAAAGAAGACACTATAAATCATGATGTAATTGTCATTTTTGTGTGAACTAACCCTTTTAGCAATTACAGTTGAATCTGAATAGATGAAAGGGATAATAATAATCAGCAATACTTTACTATAACTACTGTGTATCATTAAACATCATTAATAATTTGACATCAACACATGAAAGGCCTCAGTTGTGATCAATCTTCAGTGCACTGGAGGAAAGCGTGTGTGTCTTAAAATGTACCTGATCCACATATAATCCTAAAACAGAGAGAAAAAAGCGTATATTATGCAAATACCTATTATAATATTGTCCAAATGTAAAGACTGCAACCAGTTATGTACTGTACATCACCAGGGTTAATACAGGGTCCACACACAGGGTCACAACGAAGAAGAAATGTACAAACCACCAGAATCATTAACAGGAGGATTAAAATCGAACTGGAATAAATGTGAAACATGTCTGACATCAGGCCGCTTTTCTGCTTTTATTCTGCTGTCTCTGTATGACCGTATATATTACATATTATATTATATATTACAACTCAATTGTCAACCATAAGATTTTTTGATTACGCGTTATTTTAAGGTGACATAGTTACAGCAATATTAATTAATCATATGTATTAACTGTGTGTTTGGGGTTCGAATGTAGGTTAGTTTCATGTAATTATGCATAATTCATTGTAATTAATATAGTAAGTGCATGGATCATGTGTAACTGCGTGACCTTAAATTAAAGTGTAACCAATACTTTTATTCAGTGTATACCACGACATGTAAATAAGTGGGCGTGGCTTACTCACAAGCAGTAACCAAACACACGCGAGAAGTGACTGGAAACAACACGAGGTCACGTCGTATATCTTTTGTTATTCACTATATAATGAGAAAGAAGTCTTGTGGGGTAGAAAATGTACTTATTTTGCTCACCTGGCTTTTGAAGGGAATTAGCAATTTCTCTTCAACTTTCTCGACCCGGTTGTGGTACTGCTCAGATGACACGTCAGACACGGGTGCTCCTGCCAAATTTACAATCGTTCTTCCTCCATTTCTTGGGTCCAAATTGACTGAAAAGAAGCCCTTTTCTCAACCGAAGTCATGCTTGTGGATATTGTGGTCTATAGACATATACATATGTAAATATCTATGATTGTGGTCTACCTTCGTAACTCCTCCCCCAACCTCTGGCCTGAATGCTACTCTCTCATTGGCTAGGTAATTACCGATGATATTTTCAATCAGAACACATTACACACAGCATGATTTTGAATCGGACATCTCCAGATATTTAGCATCTCTCAGATCGCCTATTTGATGGTTCACACTGTGTGATTAATCAATTTTGATTAACAATTGTTACTCACGTGAACGAGCATCAATTTACCTGTGATTTCAGGTATTTGTCTGCGATTTCTCAAAACCTGTCGGCAAATCAAAATCGGGGCTAAAATCGTGCAGTCTGAACTTGGCACTGACTGGAGAGCTAATAGTAAAATCAGGTTATCAATCTGAATTTTTACTTTGATTTAGCTCAACTGTTGTGGACTTTAAACAGTGAATGTGAGTACAGAGTAACTCTGTGTTCAATATTAAATAATCACTTGTGTAGTCCTGCAGCCTGCCCCAGGTCCTAAAGCCCACTAACTAATACCGCTGATTAACAATTAAAGGTGCAGAATGAAGGATTGACACCTAGTGGATGAACTAGGTATTGTGCTCCAAATTCAAAATATAGGTGTTTTTTCACCCGGAAATTCTGAAAACAAGAACACACAAGCAGGTTGCCAGATTGACGACACAAACAGGAGCACGCGTGCCTGACGATCCAGTCTACACCCGATTCACGCGGGGCTTCAGCATCAACGCTTGACGGATAGCGTGTCTGAAGTTGGGGCTGACGCGATCGTCATATAGCAGCATCAGCCAATGAAATTAGTCCGCAATCGGCTACTATCTGAGCTGGGGTATTTGCATGAAGCGAAGTGATCTGAAAAGTTGAGAAATGCCCAACTTCTGCAGTAAGCAACACCGCTGAAGTGGTGCCAACGGATCCACAACTCAGTTCGGCAACACTTGACATCACCCATTCAAATTGAATGTGAAGCGATGACGCTGACGCCTCGGGCGTTACACTGTAAGCTGCAAACATAATGTTTACAATTGTAATATACACTCACCGTCCACTTTATTAGGTACACCTTACTAGTACTGGGTTGGACCCCCTTTTGCCTTCAGAACTGCCTTAATCCTTCGTGGCATAGATTCAACAAGGTACTGGAAATATTCCTCAGAGATTTTGCTCCAAAATTTGCCAAGAAAATATCCCCAACACCATTACACCACCACCACCAGCCTGAACCGTTGATACAAGGCAGGATGGATCCATGCTTTCATGGTGTTGACGCCAAATTCTGACCCGACCATCCGAATGTGGCAGCAGAAATGGAGACTCATCAGACCAGGCAACGTTTCTCCAATCTTCTATTGTCCAGTTTTGGTGAGCCTGTGTGAATTGTAGCCTCAGTTTCCTGTTCTTAGCTGACAAGAGTGGCACCCGGTGTGGTCTTCTGCTGCTGTAGCCCATCCGCCTCAAGGTTTGACTTGTTGTGCATTCAGAGATGCTCTTCTGCTTGCTTCTTCAGACCAGCCCGTCTGGCACCAACAACCATGCCACGTTCAAAGTCACTTAAATTTCCTTTCTTCCCCATTCTGATGCTCGCTTTGAACTGCAGCAGATCGTCTTGACCATGTCTACATGCCTAAATGCATTGAGTTGCTGCCATGTGATTGGCTGATTAGAAATTTGCATTAACAAGCAGTTGGACAGGTGTACCTAATAAAGTGGTCGGTGAGTGTAGATTTTATTTGCTAATTAAAAAAAACTCATGTGGATTTTTATAACTCACACCCACATACTGAAATGAAATACTATATTTTCCACCAAGGCAACCCGGGGTGTTGAAATGGCAGTGGGCGGAGTTACAGAGATCAAAACAATGACAGATATTCTGACAAGGAAGGCACATTTTCAAAGGAGAATAACGACATTGTTTAAATAAATTTAAATATAATTGGGCCTAAGACTGAACCCTGAGGTACTCCACAGGTTTTGTTATTACTTTAAAGGATTCAATAAATAAGCCTTAATCAAATAAGTCAAAAATAATACTTCATTATAATCCTTTTTTGTTGATTTTCTAGAATATCTACAAATTTAAGTAGCTATATCATGAAATATATTGCTACCATGAAATACAATTTAGGTCGTACCATCCACCCTTCCCCTGTAGCAGGTCTTGTGACACAACAAGCTGTCAATTAGCTCTAAATAAAGGCAGCGTAGAGTGATTTACTCAGATAGACGCGATAGCACTGAAGATACAGAAATCCACACGTGACGCGCAGATTAAAATGTTCACCAAACAAACAGCACTATTGTCTGCGCAGAAGCCTTTCAGAAGAATATCCACAAGCTTTCATACACTGAAAATCACAGACACTAATATCTGAAGCTTAGTGCATTATTATTATGTCTTCAACATGAGTTACTCTGGATGCTGAATCTCACTTTTCTAAACCAGGAGTCCCTGATGAAGTGCACTTGGAAGGGGACGTGTGATAAATCATCTGTCATGCCCTACTTCTGCTGTAGACTGAGAGGAGCCTACAAATACAGTAAAACAACACTGTTAAAGAGCAGAGCAGATGATGTGAATATAAAACCACAATCATAAACAAATGAAGAATACCACAACACTGACCTACTAGAACTCAAAGGGAATAAAGGAGAATTAGTTGTTAAAAGATCCCACTTTATATTAAGTGGCTTTAACTACTAGGTACTTACTAAAAAATAAGTGTAATGTACTTATTTTGTTCATATTGTATTGAACAACACTTACGGTGCTACTAAACGGGTCTGGTTTAACGATATGGGTAGGTTTAAGGGTAGTCATTTTAAAGGTAATAACAGAAATTATTTACAGATCATTTAAAAATATGAATGATAATGAATATACATTATTCAAAACAACGTAAAAACATGTATGTGCATAATAAGTGCACTGTACCAATTGATTAATTTAAATGAATGTACATATTAAGGCCACTTCAAATAAGAAAGCTTCATTATAAGTGGACACCAATGAGAAAAAAACTATGAAAAAACTCCTTTAATTAAATTAAATAATCACAAATTCTTTTTCAAAACTTTTTCTTCTTAAAGCACACAAATGAAAACTGTACAAATATACAGTGTCCTCCACTTATATTAAAGGGATAGTTCACGCAAAATGAAAATGTACTCCCCCTTGTGTGGTTATAAACCAGCATGAGCTTCTTTCTTCTGTTGAACACTAAAGAAGATGTTTTGAAGAATGTTAGAAACTGGTAACCAATGAAGTCAGGGGTTACAGGTTTCCAACAATCTTCAAAATATCTTCTTTAGTGTTCAACAGAAGAAAGAAGCTCATATAAAGGTTTGTGTGAAGTGAAGGGTGAGTAAATGACAGAATTGTTCAGTTTTGGGTGAACTATGGCTTTAAAAGAAAGATAAGAGTAGATAAAAAGGATTTAACAGCAGAAATCAAAGGATAAAAAACAACTAATAAGATCTTGCATAAAGAGTTCACGGTGTTGAGCGTTAAGAGTTCATCTGGCATGATATATGCCAATATATAACGCACATACAGTATTAAGGCATTTCAAACTGAAGCGAAATGCAAATATCAACAAAATGTCCACTCCTCCTCTTATGAAGACTCCTCCTCTTTCATCTAGACTCCACCTCTTTTATGAAGACTCCTCCTCTATTATGTAGACTCCTCCTCTTTTATGAAGACTCACCCTCTCTTATCTAGACTTCTTTTCCTCCTTTTTATGAAGACTCCGCTATCAAGACTCGTTTTTATAAAGACTCCACCTCTTTTATGAAGACTCCTCCCATATTATGAAGACCCCTCCTCTATAATAAGAAGACTCCTCTATAATGTAGATTAGGCGGAGTCTACATAAAAGAGGAGACTTCATAATGGATATGAAAACTCTTATGTAGACTTCTCTTCTTTTATGTAGACCCCTCCTCTTTTATGTAGACCCCTCCTCTTTTCTGCAGACTCCTCCTCTTTAAGGCGGTCTCCAGCTTTGAGGAGGTGTTTGTTTAAGCTGCTCTTTGCTCCTGTGAGTCTGTAGGTTCCTCGGGTTCCCCTCGGCGCTCCTGGTTCCAGTCCTTCAGGCCCTCGGGCAGGCTGGTGTCCTCCTCGAAGCTGCCCGTTCCCTCCACAAACTCCTCATAAGTGGATTTCTCCTCGAAGGGCCGCGCTCCCAGCAGTTCCAGCATGTCAGCTTTGTATAGAACTTCTTTCTCCAGCAAACGCTTTCCGACCTGCCACAAACACACAGCACGCATAATTGCATCTATTTTAAATCGGACATCAATACTCTTTCTATGACCTAATCTTTAAACTGACCTCCTGTGAAATTTCTTTTTGGAATATTTCCCAAGTGATGTCAATACATTTATTTACTTATTCCTTTATTGGCAGATTATTTAGCTTGTGCAGTGCGGTGGCACAGTGGGTAGCGCTGTCGCCTCACAGCAAGAAGGTCGCTGGTTTGAGTCCCAGCTGGGTCAGTTGCCGTTTCTGTGTGGAGTTTGCATGTTCTCCCCGTGTTGGCGTGGGTTTCCTCCGGGTGCTCCGGTTTCCCCCACAGTCCAAACACATGCGCTATAGGGGAATTGATGAACTAAATTGGCCATAGTGTATGAGTGTGTGTGAATGAGTTGCAGCTGGAAGGGCATCTGCTGTGTAAAACATATGCTGGAATAGTTGGCAGTTCATTCCGCTGTGGCGACCCCAGATTAATTAAGGGACTAAGCGGAAAAGAAAATGAATGAATGAATATTTAGCTTGTTTTAAAGAAAAACTCACTTAAATTGGACTCATTATTTCTTTCTCTTAATCATTTTTCGCAGTGCGCATTTGCATTGAATCTAATGTACTCATGCAAACACTTAATTCCACGTTTGGTGTGAATTCAGCATAAAAGGCTTTCATCGCCCCCTGTTGGTTCGGCGTGCGCTTAACATTCATCACAGTGTTTTCAGGCAGACAGAGATTTCTTTCGTTTTTTATTTTTGCGGTCCTCACCATCTCCACCTGCTCCCGCTTCTCGGTGACGAGCTCCAGTGTCCTCCTGTAGGCCCGGTCCACCAGATCCCGCACCTCCTCATCGATGAGCTCTGCCGTGGCCTCGCTGTAGGGCTTCTCCAGGACCGTCTCGCCCTGCCGGGGAAGATCGAAGGACACCTGACCCACCCGCTCGCTCATGCCGAACTGCACGATCTACAGCACAAACAACACAGGATTAATAAAGGGAACATTTAAACTAGCACACACTCACTAAAGCACAAGCTTATTTCAACTGTTGGCCTCACTTTATATTAAGTGACCTAAACTACTGGGTACTTACATAGACATAAATTCAGATCTCCACAAAGTAATCAATACTGATTAATCTCACCATAAAATCAAAAATGAGATGAGGGTGAGATCAATCTGTCACTCATATGAGATCCACCAAAAACCACAACAAGCACATACATCTTCATACATCATCATTTGACATAATCACAATAGAGAACGCTAGTGCAACATGCAATTATTCTGTTAATCAGCAAATAATCTAATAATCATTCAAGTGATTCATCAGCTGTTCTCCATTAGTTTTAGCTTTACTCCAGACACACTATTCCTGTAAGTGTGTTTGGATAAAAGCTTCTGCTAAATCATAAAACACCAGAAAAAAATCAATGCACAGTGTTCCCATAGGCCAGTGCTTCTCAATCCTGGTCCTCGTGCCCCACAGATCTGCATATTTTGCATATCTCTCTTATTTAAAACAGCTGATGTACATGACCAACTCGTTGTGACATAAAATACCTCCGTAAATAACATAAATTCACATATCGCACACTAAAATGCCATTTGAATGAAACAAACTGAAATCATGGCGGAGTGTCGTGTGGAGTTCACTATAAGGACACTTGTTGTTGAATTAGAACAAATGTCTGACATGAAAAGAGAACCATAGGAAATGTGCAGTGGCTTTTTGTGAATGAATAATACGCAAGTTAGTATATATGCTTTATTCAGCCACTTTGTTTGACTGTTTGTCTCCATCTAGTGTCTGAATAATGCGCAGGTTA
>CAIGQV010019532.1:369846-381208 GCA_903798115.1 Danio jaintianensis | reverse complement strand
GGTCAGATGACTCTACTCTGATTGGTCAAGTGGCCCTACTCTGCTCTGATTGGTCAGATTGGCCAACAATGCCCCAATTGGTGAGATGACTCTTCTCTGATTGGTCACATGGTCCTACTCTGCTCTGATTGGTCAGGTGGCCCAATACACAGCTGTAAACAGCAGACCAAATCATTTTTTTCTGAATTTCATGAGTTCCTAACCCCAGAAAAGTAGATTCTTTCTCTTTAGGTGACAATACCTCCATTTACCATTGACCAATGCAGACCGTAGACATCAGAAAAGCATAACAGTGGCACTAAAAATAATAAAACGTCTATAAGGTGCCTTGTGTTTGAGCAGAGTCATCCAGTCGCGTTTGTCCTTCTTCATCAGCTTCATCACAGGCTCGTTGCACTTCATCTCCCATGAGCACTCCTCAGCGATGACGTCACCAAACAGCTCCAGCTTCGCGTAGTAGTGACGGTCATTCACGTACCCACTGAGAGTAAAACACATCAATAACTTTATATATAAAACACAAAGCACATCATCTGGGAAATTCAAGAACAAAGAAAATCTATTATGCCCCTTTTTACAAGATCTACTGCCTTCTCACACACTTCTGCACACATTTTCACACAGATAATGCAAGTCCTGTTTTACACCCGTTGCAATGGTGAAGCACAGGCGTTTGTAGCTCCGCCCTCTTCTGAAAAGAGCACAATCTCATTTGCATTTAAAGCGACAGTCACCAAAACGCCACAATTAGGATCAAAGCCTGAAAGGGTCAGTTTCAGAGAGTTAGAAAACATTATCTGTGTGCTATTTTGAGCTGAAACATCACTAGAGACATCTAAGACTTATTTTTTATATTGTAAAAAGGGGCGGAATAGGTCAATTGGTCAGTGAGGACCACAATGGAAAAAAGCCAAGGGGTTTATTGTGTGTTTATCCCCGACAGTTTCACTTCAAGGTGTATGGGATACTTGTTATTTTGTACAGTCTGTTAAATCGTGTCAATATAAAATTTAATTCAATATGTTTAGCACAATACAAAAAATTGTATTGTGAGATCAGTGTCGTGAACTGCATTGAATTAATCCCTGCATGCCTACTAAAGAACAGTAACATCTTAAATATGCTAACTGAAATGACAGATATTAGCAGATATTGTCATGTGACCTGTAGACGACAGCATCGCCGCTGAATTCACATTTCTGCATCACCGGATTGATGAGCTTTATGCAGACGGTGACCGATTCTCCTCTCTGAAACCACTTGATCTGTGGGTGAAAACTGCACAGAAAACAGCGGATATAACTCACACATATGAACAGAATATAGTGATATTTATAACTCACCTGGTCGGCTGGAATGAGAAAAGCGTTGAATTCTGCAATGCCTGTGGTTTATTATTATTATTGTTAAGCGTCTGTAACTGATCGGCGTCCACAGCTTCATCACTCTCTATATAACCAATAAAAGGACAAACAAAATGTTACTGAGAGTAGAAATGAAAAGAAATGAATAAGTTATATCTGAATAAAACCCATCACCATAAACGTGTTACCGATTAAGGTTTTTGATCCATGTTGTTATATTTTATTCATTCATTCATATTCCTTCGGATTAGTCCTTTATTAATCAGGGGTCGCCACAGCGGAATGAACCGCCAACTATTCCAGCATATGTTTGCTCATTCACACACACACACTCATACACTACGGTCAATTTAGTTAATCAATTCCCCTATAGCGCATGTGTTTGGACTGTGGGGGAAACCAGAGCACCCGGAGGAAACCCACGCCAACACGGGGAGAACATGCAAACTCCACACAGAAACGCCAACTGACCCAGCCGGGACTCGAACCACAGTGCTAACCACTGAGCCTCCATGTCGCTTTATATTTAATTATGTATTGTATTTTTATTGTCTCATTTTATCTTCTTTATAGCGCTTTGGGTTGTGAGAAAAGTGTCTCATATATAAAGTATACTATTATTATTAATAATACACATGCCTGATTCAGAGCTGGATGGTCTGGTGTGTATCAGAGAGGAGAAACCATTTAGATCAGACCTGAAACAAGATTAAAAAAAAAAAAAAGAGTCATTACAAACATTATCATGGCCCGAGAATATAAAGCTGAATAAAATGAACAGTGGCAGTTCCCACTTCAAGCCAAATATTCAATTTCCCAGACTTTTACTGAATAAAAAGCTAGATTTTCATGACATCTAATGAACAGAACAACAGGCCGCTATTGTGCGTGTATAATAACACAGCGTTGTCACTCTCTCACCAGATTCAAGGACTTTTTAAATCACTAATAATTTTAAATCACCTTTATAATTCACGCCCTCAGCATATATATATATATATATATTAATATTTAGATTAAAATGTCAGAGTAATGATGATGTTTTGAATGTGGCTGGTATTTAGGCCTGCCATATCTATTTTTTGTTGTAAGATATATTGCACCAAAAATATATTTATATAATAATATATAAGACCATTTTATGCCACTCATTATATAATGCCAGAATGACAATATAACAGCATCACAATGCAAGTACACTCCTCCAAAGAACACATCATATTTCATTATTAGGAATATTTAATTAAATTATAGTCATTTTAACAATTTAATAATGAGGTATTGGAGTCAGAATGTATATCCTAAATAAATAATAATAAATGTAAACAAGGTAAAGAGTAACAGAGGCTTGGATATCTGCTGCCAGATCTATTTTCAGTCATCAGAAACCCACATGAAAATATACTATAGTACTTAACTGTAGATACTATAGTTTTATTAACTATACTGACACCTCCAATAGAGGTCGAGATGTTGCACAAAAATGTGGCTAAAATGTGGCTAGAATTGGTGTTTATGTATGGGCGATATATATTGCATTCGCAAAAATGACTGAGGTCATGTCCATGTGCGTTAAGTCCATATATTGATTATTGTGACAGGCCTACCGGTATTTAAATGTTTCTGTTATGTTGCATCGCTTTTGGTGTGGCATTTTGTCACATCACGTGTTGTTAGGACTCAATATGACTTTCAATGTCAGTAATAGACCTTTCAAAATGTGCATGATTTTCCAGAAACTCCATGACTTGTGGGAGCCCCGCAGCTGCTTCACAGACAGTGTGTGGTCAGTGAGAATAACCCATAACGAACACCTCACTAACCCAGCGCTCCTCTCTGACGGCTCTGCATCTTCTCCGCTCTTCATTTCTCTGTTACACACCCCTGCAGTGTTATTCTGGATGAACATTGCATTATGGCCATTCACTAAATCCTTCATCCTGCTGGTCAGAAAGTCTTCACTGGCCTCCATCCTCTGCTGGGACGACAGTAAAGCGCTCTCAAACCTGCGCATACAACACAGAAAACACTTTATACTTGCATAAACATTTATAAAAGAAGCATAAAACTGTATATTATGTAATGGGAATGTGTGTTTATAACATAAGATTATAAAAGTACAGATAATATACATCACGGTGATATCGCAAACAATGAATTGTACTTCTTTAAACAAAATCTATTGCATGTTTTAAAGGTTTGTAATGTTTCACATGCAGAAAATGATTAAAAAAGAAATAAATCCCCAGCCCAGACTCATCTGTCACTCTTAACGCTATAAAATATATACAAATATTCTCAGTTAAACCTGTAATCGGGCCTTAAAGGTTTTTGATTGACATCTCTTTAAAAGCCTGATGCTGTTTACAACCCGACATCATTCAAATATGTGCACACACACACAGCTTTTATCAAGACTGAGTCATTTATACAAGTTTTAACATAATTTATTCATGACTAACATAGGCTATAGGCCACTTGGAAGTTGGAACAAAGAAATAAAAAAACTCTATAGCATACGAGAAACGCCCCCTGGTGGACATCTCCTGCTGACCGACAAGTCACGGGCCGAGTATTTCTCTTTTTTAGCCAAAAAGACAGATAATTGTTGTGCAATAATATATGTCGTTACTAACAGACGAGAGACACGCCTGTGCTGTGCTTCTGCAGAACTCCCTCATAGAAAGATCCGCCAGAAAGGAGAAATTTATGGAGTTGTGTCGAAGTACATCTGTGGGCTTTTTATACAGTTTCTAGTCTAATTTGCAGGTTAAGTGCGATAGTAAATAATTTAAACGCAAAGTATATACAGCAGAAGTGAACAAATAGATTTTCACTACCAGCAAATATTAGTCTGAGCAAAACAAACCGACAGCAAATATAAAAGCAGACACTTGCAAGCTATAACTAATGACTAAATCTCTTGAGGAATATCCACAAGATAAAGGTAAACATCTCTGAATTGTGGCTCTGACAGGACCACGAGGGTTTTAAATGACTGAGAAACAGCAGAGTATGGTTCACAAGAGCCCACCACTTACAGCTTGTGATCATATTATATTCTGTTGATGTGAGATCCAAATATTCATAGCTTGAAACAGATTGAAATATGAGAGGATTGTGCTGCACTTCTATGGAGATCTCAGTTTATCCGCCATTAAGGCTCAATATTTTTTTGCTTGCCAGGTCTCTGCACAGGTCATCATTCGTCATGGCACCAAATTAGGAATACTCCACATGTCTTAAGTCGTAATCAAACAAAATAGAAATTGAATTAAGTCAGATTAAGGTCATCAAAAAAAAGAATAATAATAATAATAAAAAAATAAAAATCGCTGTTTACATGATAGACTCTTAATCAGAGTATTGTCTTAATCGTATTAAAATCGGAGTATTGGTGCCCATGTAAGCATACTGATTTTGATATCAATGCTCAAACAACACACTGCACATCCCTAATTTTAAATATGAAGTGTATCGACTAGCCTGTGGTCTGTGAGCTGCTGATCCAGCATGTTGTGGTTCTGCTCTCTCTGGAAAACCGTCTTTAGCAGATCCACATGTTGAGGATTGCTGATCCCGAAGCCTGAGGCCAGGATCTCCCTGTGGACGTTATATTCGTTGATGAAGGTCTTCAGTCCAGGCACTCGCACCATTCGCACCTGAAGACCACAGACAGAGAACAGAAACCTTACAAAAGCGGCAAACCTCTGCCTGTTGGTGGCGCTGTGATGATAAAGACGCACCATGGGGTCGACCCAGATGGTGTTTCCCAAACTCATCACCACACGCGCCTGATGAAGCTTCCCTCTGATCCTCAGACTGACGGCTCTGGTCACCTGAAGACACACACACTCACACACACACACACACACACACACACACACACACACACACACACACACACACACACACACACACACTTAATAAGAGGATTTACACACTTCCAGAACATTCAACATTAAGGTGCAATATATAGGATTGACACCTGGTGGTTGAACTGGATATTGCAGTTCAAATTCAAAACATTGGTGAGGTGTGGGCGACACGGTGGCTCAGTGGTAAGCACGATCGCCTCACAGCAACAAGGTCGCTGATTCAAGTCCCAGCTGGGTCAGTTGGCGTTTCTGTGTGGAGTTTGCATGTTCTCCCCGTGTTGGTGTGGGTTTCCTCCGGGTGCTCCAGTTTCCCCCACAGTCCAAACACATGCGCTATAGGGAAATTGATGAACTAAATTGGCCATTGTGTGTGTGTGTGAGTGTGTGTGTGTGTGTGAATGAGTGTGTTTGGGTGTTTCCCAGTACTGGGTTGCAGCTGGAATTGCATCCGCTGTGTAAAACATATGCTGGAATAGTTGGCGGTTCATTCCGCTGTGGCGACCCCTGATTAATAAAGGAACTAAGCTGATGAAAAATGAATGAATGAATGAATGAATGGTGAGGTGTGTGTGTGTTTGGCTGAACCGTCGCTCCACACCTTCGGGTTCCAGTCCACCTCTCCGTCCACAGGCTGAACTCTGCACAGGACGATCTCCACCGCCTGGCCGGGCAGATCCTGGAACTGAGCAGGAAGTTGGAGCAGCTGGTGTGACTTCACTTCCTGTGTGCGGCCCTCGTCTATGAAGCAGGCGGTGACGCTGCTGAACAGCTGCTCTCCTTTCTTCGGCACCTCCAGCACACGCACACTACAAACACACAAACGTTTATTACTACACATGATCTGAACATTTACACTCAACGGTGCGATCAGGTTTAATGTTTCTGACAGACGTGTCTTCTGCACCACAATAATGCATTTAGCTTAAAGGTCCTGTGAAGTGCTTTGAAAATGTGCATTTTTATTCGATGTTTGATGTAATCTCAAACGAAACTCGAAGAGAGGGCGGGACATAGTGTAGCTCCTCCTCTTTAAAAAAAACAGCCAATAGCGTTTTGTTTTATCAGCGCTCTGCCAGTGAGAGTGGTTAAGCTCAAGCGCACAGATGAAGAGCCAATGAGAAGCGTCTTGAAGGGGGCGGGGCATGTCAGATACTAGAGGGCATTTGATTGGTTATGATTTGATGAGAAACTGTAGTATGAGGTGACGTAAATAAAACAGTTGATCCATTTAGACGGAAGTGACAAACTACAAGCTTTATATCGGTTTTATATCTTCTAAACGTGAATTTAGTCACTGTTTTGAAGCACACTAGCTTACAGATACCTTAAAAACAAACAATACTAATACTAACATCTAAAAAAACTTTATTCTCATTTCATGCGACCTTTAAAAAGTCAAAAATTAGTAATATTATAATACAAAAACAATATTTGGGGGCGGCGCGGTGGCACAGTGGGTAGCGCTGTCGCCTCACAGCAAGAAGGTCGCTGGTTCGAGTCCTGGCTGGGTCAGTTGGTGTTTCTGTGTGGAGTTTGCATGTTCTCCCCGTGTTGGCGTGGGTTTCCTCCGGGTGCTCCGGTTTCCCCCACAGTCCAAACACATGCGCTATAGGGGAATTGATGAACTAAATTGGCCGTAGTGTATGAGTGTGTGTGAATGAGTGTGTATAGGTGTTTCCCAGTGATGGGTTGCAGCTGGAAGGGCATCCACTGCGTAAAACATATGCTGGATAAGTTGGCGGTTCATTCCGCTGTGGCGACCCCTGATTAATAAAGGGACTTAGCTGAAAAGAAAATGAATGAATGAATGAATGAATGATCAATAAATATTCATGATCAAAATTCATAATGATCATAGCACTGGCTAAAGGCCCGTTCACACAAGCACAATGATGATAAATATAAATATAAGGATAAATATATGTTTGTTGACACACACAGATGAACGATAATGATCAGTTTATTTTTAGATTCTGTTTTCAATGGTGCATTATCTCTTGTCACCAGCAGGTGTCCTACTAGGGCATCTGAACACACTGTAATCAATCTAATCAAACAGTCACTTTAGCACTTCTAGTCAGTTCTCCAGCATTTTCAACACAAACACACTCAATTTAGCACTGGATTCCTGCACTACTTCTATTTTTAGATTTTAATTTGCCAGCATGACTTTCAGAACATTCATTCATTCATTCATTCATTTTCTTTTCGGCTTAGTCCCTTTATTAATCTGGGGTCGCCACAGCGGGATGAACCGCCACTTTCAGAACATCCATGTATTATTTATCATTATTTCCCATGGTATAACCAATTGTTTCCACAATAGTCATGATCTTTAAATAATCTTTTAATAGAGGGCTGAACATCATCAGTGTGCTCTTCCACTGTAGCTTTAAGTTTCACTGGATTCTGATTGGCTGTCAAGTAAAAAAATATTGTCTTGTTTTTAGAAATAATGAGTAAAAATTAAGTGAGTTTTACCTTAAAACAAGCAAAATAATCTGCCAATGGGGGAAGGAAATTAATTATATTTCAAAGCGAAAACTAGATGTGTGTGTGTGTCCAGCAGTACCGGTGGTAGCAGTTCTCCTCCTGGACGGCGTACAGCGCCCCTTTCAGCACCTCCACAGCACAGCGTCTCTCACTGGCGTAATGCAGCTTCATCTGTGTTGCCATATCCTCATAAAAATCCTCCTTCTGTCTGACGATACGCCCGCTGTACACACTCGCTGTCTTGATGAACAGCGGCAGAACCTGAAGTACAAAACACTGCAGTCAAACACTAAGTATAAACACAAATCCACCAAAATCAGCAGATTAATTCACTAAAACTGAAATATGTATGGCGACACGGTGGCTTAGTGGTTAGCACTGTCGCCTCACAGTAAGAAGGTCGCTGGTTCGAGTCCCGGCTGGGTCAGTTGGTGTTTCTGTGTGGAGTTTGCATGTTCTCCCCGTGTTGGCGTGGGTTTCCTCCGGGTGCTCCGGTTTCCCCCACAGTCCAAACACATGCACTATAGGGGAATTGATGAACTAAATTGGCCGTAGTGTATGAGTGTGTATGGGTGTTTCCCAGTACTGGGTTGCAGCTGGAAGGGCATCCGCTGTGTAAAACATATGTTGGAAAAGTTGGCGGTTCATTCCGCTGTGGCTATCTGATCATTTCAAGTGCAAATTAACTACCATCAAAAAAGGAAGCTTCTGACACCCTTGAAATGATCCAAAATCTGCCTGATTCAATGACAACCCATACTGAATACTTGTGCACCAATACTTATTTTTGATCAAAAATGCAATCATTAGTCAATGCATTCTACATAAATGACTGAACTCCATGATGGTGTCTGTAATGGTTCACATGGTTTGTGTTATTTTCCAGCAGCTCACCATGATCATCCCGGAGTCGGGGAGTTGCGTCTGATCCAGAGACGTGTTGATCGTGTGTCTGTCTGGACAAACTGTGCTGTCTCTGCATACACACACACACACATACTTTAAACTGAATCAGGTTTGAACTAGCTAGAACTGAGGAGGAGGATTTTGACGCTACACACATAGAGCGTAAAAAATATACCAAAACATAAAAGCATGTGAACTTATCCTAGTGCTCCCACTGAACTCATAAACCACATCATCTGTCTGTGCGTGTGTTCATCAAACCTGCAGAAGCCGAAGCTCTTGAGCGAGCAGCACAGCGGCCGGTGTGTCTTCTGCTCCTCTTTGGCCTGCTGGATGCCCAGAGCGAACTGCAGCAGCTCAGGAGGCAGCAGAGCACCGGTTCTCCGCAGGTACCGCAGGACACCGCATACATGACGGACGTTCTGCTCCGACAGCAGCAGCACAGACTGAGCTCCGGGAGTCCAGCCCTCACTGTGATCCTGCACACACACACACGCACACACATACACACACTCAGAAGTGGATGAAACAGTGGATGAAAACGACCCAACAGCACACAAGGGTTAAAGACAGAGTTAAGCAGAGCAGGTACCACGTCTGACAGCTTCCTGAAATTCTCCGACATGCAGAACAGGCGGCTGCCGAACAGCTTCGGGGTGCTGGGAAACCCATAATGCACCACACAGGTTGCATCCCGGATCCCGAGGGCCTTCAGGCAGTCATTGGTGGTCACTGGAGGAGGAGCAAAAACACTGATGAACCACTGAGAGACACTGAGATGTTCATGTTCAGTTCAGATGCTGACCCAGAATGACTTGCGTTCCCTGGCCGATGTCTTTCCTCCACTGATCAATGATGAAGTCGAACTGATCCGTCGCGTCCTCGTGAGCTTTGAGTGTGAAGACCGCAGTGTTGACCACCGCCTCAAAAAAACACGATGCATTGTGGGAAATACAGAGGACGCAGGAGCCAACATGGTTATTTCAGTACAGGTTATATACAGGAGTCATAGAATTAAATTCAATACTTATTAAGACTCTTTCAATACATCTTAAGACCTCATTACCAGTGTTGATCACAGTTATAACTTGCAGTATATTTACTAAATACTGATTTGAATTGCACCTGACTACCCCTATGAAAGGTTCATAAAAAAGAGAACCACCAAACAATAATTAGACAAACTAAAATTTTGATTCCGGTTTAAAACAACTCCACATGTTCATCTATGAATAGAGATGAAAGATCGTGTGCACCGATTACTTATTTAAATTATTAATTGAACTTATTTATTGTAGAATATTAGAAATCAGAAGGAAAAAATAAATAAAATGAGTATGCGACTGCTCCAACAATTGCACTTTCATCACGATCCACACAAAGACTAAACATACATTAGTGTGGGCAGTTTAAAATAGACTGAATAATTTAAAGATATGATGTCCCTTTATTCATCAGGGGTCGCCACAGCGGAATGAACCGCCAACTATTCCAGCATATGTTTTACACAGCGGATGCCCTTCCAGCTGCAACCCAGTACTGGGAAACACCCATACGCACTCATTCACACACACACACACACACACACACTCATACACTACGGCCAATTTAGTTCATCAATTCCCCTATAGCGCATGTGTTTGGACTGTGGGGGAAACCGGAGCACCCGGAGGAAACCCACGCCAACACGGGGAGAACATGCAAACTCCACACAGAAACGCCAACTGACCCAGCCGAGGCTCGAACCAGAAACCTTCTTGCTGTGAGGCCACAGTGCTAACCACTGAGCCACCGTGTCGCCCGCTACATAAACATAACTTCACTAAACTAAAACATCAGTCACGCTGAATAAAAATGCTATTTGACTCTCTTCCAGCAGGGGGCGCCAACAGAACAGCAGGAATAACAGTGTTTCTGCAGTAAACAAAGCAGCGTGACGTCAAATCTAGCAGGATTTTATCGATTAGGTGATTGGTGGAATCCTCTACCTTATACACGTGCTCCGTCTCCTCTGCAGAGTTGGTGATGATCAGAGTTTTCTGTGGTTTTGGCGGCTGGAAATCCAGCGAAGAGAGAAGAACTGAGGCTTTATCACAGTCCAGACACAACTGCACCCTCTGGAGGAGCACAGAGACACGTGAGTCTGTGTGTGTGTGTGTGTGTGTGTGTGTGTGTGTGTGTGTGTGTGTCCCAAGCAGCAATGTCCTGCTCTCCCTTGTGGAACTAATATGGAAGTAAGTGAAACTGCAATTTATTGACTGGCCACTGGGGGCTGGCTCCAAAACAGAGCAATCTTCTATTGACTCCAATGTTAAAATAGGCAACTTTACAGCAGAAAAAAGGGTGTTTACAGCCTGGAATAAAAATGATTTTGGTGTATTTAGATAATATTACCCTTCGTGACAGCTGTGAGGGGGCGAATTGTTTTAGAACTCATCCATTTCATTTATATTAAGCCTTAAAATTCAGCATAATTAAGAGCGTGGCCACTTGATTGACAGCTTGTGTATATGTGTGAGTGAGTGTGTATAGACTGACCTGGTGAACTCTGGTGTACAGGTATGTGTGGGTGTGTGTGTGTAGACTGACCTGGTGAATTTTGCCATACTGGTGTGTGTGTGTGTCTGTGTGTGTGTGTGTGTATAGACTGGCCTGGTGAACTCTGGCATACAGATGTGTGTGTGTGTGTGTGTGTGTGTGTGTGTGTGTGTGTGTGTGTGT
>CAIGQV010019532.1:352651-368598 GCA_903798115.1 Danio jaintianensis | reverse complement strand
ATATGTCTGTGTGTGTGTGTGTGTGTGCGTGTGTGTGTGTGTGTGTGTATGTATGATTCTGTGAGTGTGTGTCTGTGAGTAAGTCTGTGTGTGTGTGTGTGTGTGTGTGTAACTTAAGTATGTGTGTGTGTGTGTGTGTGTGTGTGTGTGTGTGTGTGTGTGTGTGTGTGTGTGTGTGTGTGTGTGACGCACCTGTAGGGCTGGTGTCGAGGGCTCTTCATCAGTCTCTGTTTGGAGTGTCTCAGGACCCCCGTCATGTTGCTGTAAATTCCTCAGTAATCGTCAACAATATCTGAAAAACACAATAGAATAAAACAATACACTATAACACGCACGCACACACACACACACACACACACACACACACACACACACACACACACGCACACGCACACACACACACAGAGAGAGAGAGAGAGAGAGAGAGAGAGTCAGCGCATCAGACAGAGCATAACTCCAGGAATCCAGCAGATCTCTTCTCCTCCACATCTGCTGCTGGCCGGGGTTAATCATCTGTGCTGCAGATTAATATCTCTGTCACACAGTGAGCACTACTGAGTGCACTTACACCACAGATGCATCATCGTCCTGCTGATATACACCATTTACCCAGTAATGACTACAATAAAACACCTGCAGCGTCTGTCTCTGTGCAGATCCACTTTACTACCTTCGTTACCTTCAGTTTTTATAAGCAGGATTTGTTTTGACAGCACTGAAACAATCTCTGTTAATGATCATTGCATATTTTGTGATGTTTCCTGTTTATTTGCGGTGGTGAATTGCATTATGGGATGTTGATCTCTGCTCTGTCCCCTTCTGATGTTGAAAATTCAACTCTTCAGTTAACCAAAGTGACTTTTACTGACATTTTAGTCGTTTGAGATAATATAATGTACGAGAAACAGAGAAATAAGTCTGTAAAATAACAGCAAATGTGCTGCAGTTTATTACAAGGTGTTTGTAGCGTAATATACAACACCAACACGGAGAACACAGCACTGCAGACTATTACACAAGATCAGAAAACACACTTTTTACAGCTTTTCAAGGTTAAAGGTTGTTTAAGATCCCATAATGCAGCTCAGAAGCAGAAATAAACAAGGGGAAAATAAAAACATGAATCACAAAATACAGAAAACTGCTGATTTACGGATATTTTACAGTGTATATACTAAAAAGCACCACTTAAAATATTAAAAATGATTTTTGTTATATCAACATACCCAACCTTGGGTTTATAAACATGCTGGGTTTATCATTATTATAATTATTACATTATTTCCTTTATTCATCAGGGGTCGCCACAGCGGAATGAACCGCCAACTATTCCAGCATATGTTTTACACAGCGTTTGCCCTTCCAGCTGCAACCCAGTACTGGAATACACCCATACACACTCATTCACACACACACACTATGACCAATTTAGTTCATCAATTCCCCTATAGCGCATGTGTTTGGACTGTGGGGGAAACCGGAGCACCCGGAGGAAACCCACGCCAACACGGGGAGAACATGCAAACTCCACACAGAAACGCCAACTGACCCAGCCGGGACTCGAACCAGCGACCTTCTTGCTGTGAGGCCACAGTGCTAACCACTGAGCCACCGTGCCGCTCCCAATCATAATTATAATAACGAAAATATTAAATTAAAACTATTAAAAAATATATAAATAAATAAAAGCATGAAAAAAAGACAAAATCTTACAGAAATATACAGATAATAAAAGCACGTCATTTTACTAACATTTCCCAAAATAATCAGAAGAATTAATGATAAAAGATTAATAAAAAAATGAAATAAAAGCTATAGTGATGAAACCTGAAGAATACAAATCAAACATGAATTATTAATCAATAACTGTTGATTAATAATACAATTTAGTGCTACAATATTACTAAAATAAGTGTAAATCAAGTGGATTTTATAAATAAAACACAGAAAATAAGAAAAGGAATGATTTTAAATGATCCTGTCTTTATTATTATTATTACAATTATTATTTAGTTATTGTGTGATAATCTAAAGCTATGGAAACTGACAGACCCCTTTATGCAAGAAAGTCCCTTTACAGTATAATATAACACTTATGTTGTACTCAAAGACACAACTACAAACCCTAAATCCAAGGAATCTGCATATTTCCCCTGTAGCTGTGCATGTGTCTGATGTAAAAGTGATTCCTCCTGCATATTAACACAAACTAACATTTGATCTTCTGTATAACGCAGAGAGAGAAGAAGAGGATGAAGATCAGACTTACAGCGAAGCAGCGGAGAGACACAGTCTACAGAGAGAGCTTCATCTTCATAATTATCTTCATCTTCTTCATCTGCAGCTCCTCCATCATCTGAATCTCAGCTTCACTACAGGCTGTACGTCTGTCTTTTCTACAGCGGATCAAACCATCGCCGTCACAGGGGGAGAGCTGAGCTGGACTGAACCATTCCTGCAGGACAGGAGGCTCAGACTCAACTGTAGACAGCTCGTTCATCACTGTCACACACACACACACACACGCGCACGCGCACACGCACACGCACACGCACACACACGCACACGCACACGCACACACACACACACACACACACACACAGAGACTCCTTTAAACACACTAAACACACACAGAAGGAGAGAGAGACTCCTTTACACAAACTACAAACTGAACACAAACACTCACACTTTCTTTCTCATTTCTTTCTTTGGATCAGTTCTTTCAGTGTGTCAGGACAGTAATCTGGAGAAATTGAACTCAGGCATGATAAACCAGAGTTAAGATGTGTTTTAACAGGGGGGTTATCACGCAGGACTATGTAGTTTTGCATTTTGTTGTCCCCTAATAATAAAAACCATTGTGTTATACAGTCAACTTACCCAGTGCATGCATTACATGGCAGAGCTGCTCTGCTGGAATCACGTATATGTAGATGACATGATATGGTCCCACTTTACTTGGTGCATGCATTACATGGCAGTGCTGCTCTCCCATTTGTAACCTACGATGCAAGAGTTTGGCAGACACGGCATCCTTTTTTGACCATTTGACCCTTGCAAAAGGCCGCTCCCATGTATTGGAGAGCCAAATGGACATCTAGTAGGGAAGTTTACCCCTAAACCCAACCAGAACTGTAGATTATTCCCAAAATCACAGGGGAATAATAGTTGGATAACAATCATGTAGGGCGCCACGATGGCTCAGTGGTTAGTACTGTTGCCTCACAGCAAGAAGGTCTCTGGTTCGAGTCCCGGCTGGGTCAGTTGGTGTTTCTGTGTGGAGTTTGCATGTTCTCCCCGTGTTGGCGTGGGTTTCCTCCGGGTGCTCCGGTTTCCCCCACAGTCCAAACACATGCGCTATAGGGGAATTGATGAACTAAACTGGCCGTAGTGTATGAGTGTGTGTGAGTGTGTGTGTGTGTGTGTGTGTGTGTGAGAGAATAAGTGTGTATGGGTGTTTCCCACTACTGGGTTGCAGCTGGAAGGGCGTCCGCTGTGTAAAACATATGCTGGAATAGTTGGCGGTTCATTCTGCTGTGGCAACCCCTGATAAATAAAGGGACTAAGCTGAAGGAGAATGAATGAATGAATGAACAATTATGTAGAAGTGCATAAACCTAACCGTAAGCCTAATCTTCACATAAACAGTAAACATATTCCTTAATTCTGATTGGCTGATAGGAATGTTGTGTCAGGATCAACATAGATGTAATCCAGGATCATGTCCTACTTGGTGAAATCAGGTTGGCATACTTACTTACCATATCCACCAGTCACTCCGCAGATCAGGAGGTAAGTTGAAACAGCCAAATCGAGCACTATAGGTGAGAAAAGGTCGTCCATTTCAGCCTACGATCCATCCGAACCACAATGCATCCAATGGTAACCTCTTTGAATGGGGTTCTGTCTATATCGAGTTCCTTGCTGGACCTGACAGATGGAAGAAACACAGCAGAAAATATCTATAGCATTGACCTGGGTCTCTCCAAAGCTGTAATGATGTTTCTACTCAGACACACAATTATTATTTTAAACCCAACACTCACAATCTGCATTTTTACATTTTCAAAATACTTCATTCTGTGTGATTTATGAGCCGTTTATGAGTCCCCACAGTCCCCATGAGTCTGTGTGCGTTCAGGTTTACGGCCCACCGAGATATAAAAACAAAAAACCATGAGTTCTGTTCCTCCAGGCGCCCTTATTAAGAAAACCAGTGAAACGAGAAGTTCATTAATAAAAGTGTCCATTTCCTGAACACGCTGCAGCTCACTGACTCGGTGTCGCCTTTAATTCAGTCCCTCGAGTTTAGAGTGCTAATGTGAGAAAGATGACAGATGAAAACACACTTCAGTTTAGATTAAACACACACACACACACACACACACACACATGCACACACACACATCTGAGATCAGAAAAGCCAAGAGCTGTGATTCTGGCCTGAATGATTTACATTTGTCTGAATATCTGTGAGGGGCGGCACGGTGGCTCAGTGGTTGACACTGTTGGCCTCACAGCAACAAGGTCGCTGGTTCAAGCCTCGACTGGGTCAGTTGGTGTTTCTGTGTGGAGTTGGGTGGGTTTCCTCCGGGTGCTCCGGTTTCCCCCACAGTCCAAACACATGCGCTATAGGGGAATTGATGAACTAAATTGGCCGAGTGTATGAGTGTGTGTGTGAATGAGTGTGTATGGGTATTTCCCAGTACTGGGTTGCAGCTGGAAGGGTATCCACTATGTTAAACATATGCTGGAATAGTTGGCGGTTCATTCCGCTGTGGCGACCCCTGATGAATAAAGGGACTAAGCTGAAGGAAAATGAATGACTGAATGAATATCTGTGACAATATATGGCATATTAGACTTTGATATAGCAATAAATGTGACTGAAAATTAATAACAAATTAAAAGTAGTGGCTATAGTAATGTTGGCCTGTCTAATGCGGCGATATATTAATAGTGTCCAAACAGTCCAGGTCTTTATGAAGACTTGTATTATTCCACGCCGTGACGTGAACACTATAAATGATGTAACGTCAGATATTGTAAAGCGAATTAAACTCGCTCCTAAAGTCGACCTAAAATACTAAGATTGCTGAAATATACCCTTTTTTCAAGCATCTGTGTGTCATCCCTTTGTATTGTCGTTTCCACAAAAAAGAAAAAAAGATATTTTAAAGCACTCGTTTTGCTCTGATGCGCGTTCGCGTGCGGCTGTGCTGCGCGCTCCCGTTTTTCTGCCTGCTTTGAGCTGTAAATGAAGGCGGGTTAAAAACTCCTCCAAACTGCAGATTAATGTTCAGTGAGACTCAAACTGCAGATCAAACTCCAGCTGAACTACAAGATCAACACTTATCTCAACATGTCTGACGTTATAACGATGAAGCTGCTGCTGTTTTTGTGGATCATTTTCACCAGCCAACTCTTCACATCTCAGGCACAAGTAAGTGACTTTAAAACAATCTCAAATATACAGAGTTAAAATGATTTAGCAACAATTTTTGCATTTGTTTTCACAAGTTTTTGGATGATGAGTTAATTATATTATATTAATAAACTATATAATATTGTACAGTTCCAGTCTATCATGCTGAATATGTAACACTATAAATGTAAATCTTGCATATGCATTTAATCGGAGTTTACACTCATATATGACCATAGTAAAATCTATATTTTAGAAATATGTTGTTAATATTAATTCAATCTTTATTTATATAGTGCTTTTAATAATGTAGATTGTGTCAAAGCAGCTTCACGTAGATGAATAAGAGAGTAAAAGCTGTAATATATTGAATTAACCAGTTAAAAATGCTGTAAAGCGGTCTTGATAAACCTGCTTCAGTCTTGAGAAAGCTGATCTGGATGTTTGTGTGCATGTGAAGCCGCTGCGGTGTTTGCTCTGGTTTTAGCACCAGACTCTGATGAGACCCTTCATCCAAAAACACAGAGCAGATCCGGCCAACACTGAACACAGCCAAACCATCCCATAATCACACATAATCTGACACCATGCAATCCTGCAGAACACACTATACAGCAGCTGAAGGAAAACTACTGTACACTGAACCAAAGCAGAGGTTTACACTGCAATAAACGCTTCTCTTTTCTGTTTCTACTGCAAACTATTACACATGTGCAGACAAGACACTTATTCAGAGTTCAGTGTTGTTGGAAGAAACATCAAGCTCCCATAATGCAATTCAAAAGCAGAAATAAACGGGGAAATAAAAAATAAAGCATGAATCACAAAATAGGGGCGTCACGGTGGCGCAGTGGGTAGCACGATCGCCTCACACAGCAAGAAGGTCGCTGGTTTGAGCCTCGGCTGGGTCAGTTGGCGTTTCTGTGTGGAGTTTGCATGTTCTCCCCGTGTTGGCTTGGGTTTCCTCTGGGTGCTCCGGTTTCCCCCACAGTCCAAACACATGCGCTATAGGGGAATTGTGTAAGCTAAAATTGGCCGTAGTGTATGAGTGTGAATGTGTGAATGAGTGTGTATGGGCATTTCCCAGTACTGGGTTGCAGATGGAAGGGCATCCGCTGCGTAAAACATATGCTGGAATAGTTGGCGGTTCCCCTGATTAATAAAGGGACTAAGCTGAAAAAAAAATGAATGAACCCCAAAATATGGAAAACTGCTCATTTATGTTAATGACGTTAATGTGTGTGTGTGTGTGTGTGTGTGTGTTGCGCAGGAGTGTGAGGTGGTGAATTCTGCTCTCCAGCAGATGATGAAGACTCTCTCAATGCACGAGACGAGTCTGAGGAGCCTCCAAAAAACACTGAAGCAGATGCAGAACACCAGAACGCACAGCACAGGTCAGAACACACACACACACACACACACACACACACACACACACACACACACAGATCAGCAGAGACAGCACAGGTCAGAACACACACACACTGATCATACACACATAGTCACTCACTACAAACAAACAAACACATAGTCACTTGCTACACATACTGAACAAACACACACGCACGCACGCACGCACGCACGCACGCACGCACGCACACACACACACCAAGAGCAGGATTATATACACAAACATCTTAACTTTAAACATAAAACATGTTCTTACTTCTCCTAACACTGTAAGCTAGGCATGTTAAACTGCACATACAGGATGATCTTCCTCATCATGTTTACTCTGATTTGTTGCATTTGTGGTGTGCGTGTGTGTGTGTGTGTTCTCTGTCCTGCAGGCTCAGCCTGTCCTCCTCCGCCACCGCTGATGAACGGGCGTGTGCTGGGTCGAATCTTCAGAATGGGTCATGAGATCCACTACCTGTGTGACTCCGGGTTCCAGCGGATGGGGCCCGAGAGCAGAGTGTGTCTGCAGTCCCAGAGCTGGAGTGACACACAGCCGTCCTGCCAGAGTACCACACACTCAACACACCTGACTGTATCTGTACACACCTGAAACTCAACACACCTGTGTCCGACAGCGAGCGCTCCTGTCCTCTGCTTGTTTTCTTTATTTATTGCCACATCTGCAACTTTATGGCTGAAATAGATGAAAACATATTACATCATTCATTCATTTTCCTTCAGCTTAGTCCTTTTATTCATCAGGGGTCGCCACAGCGGAATGAACCGCCAACTATTCCAGCATATGTTTTACACAGCGGATGCCCTTCCAGCCGCTATCCAACACTGGAAAACACCCATACACACTCATTCACACACACACACACACTCATACACTACGGCCAATTTAGTTCATCAATTCCCCTATAGCGCATGTGTTTGGACTGTGGGGGAAACCGGAGCACCCGGAGGAAACCCACGCCAACACGGGGAGAACATGCAAACTCCACACAGAAACACCAACTGACCCAGCCGGGACTCGAACCAGCAACCTTCTTGCTGTGAGGCAACAGTACTAACCACTGAGCCACCGTGCCACCTATATTACATAATAATAACTTCAAATTTCAGTAGTTATTGTTTAATAGAGTTGATATATAAATAAATAAATAAAATTGTTAAAAATGTTCATTAAAAACATTCGTCTTCTCAGGACGAATTGCTCCTGTCCTCTCAGAAGCAGACATGGAGGGCAGCGCGATGAATGATGATGATAACGAACCCACAGCTGTACCACCATCATCATCTTCATCAGTCTTATCCTCCGTCTACACGAGGACGTCTCGCTGTGTGGAGTTTCCGGACTCCATTCACTGCTCCTGTGATGCAGGATTCAGCATCTCCAGCTCCAACACATCACTCTGCATGGGTGACTCAAAACACACACACACACACACACACACACACACCTTTTACATGTTATTACATGTATATTTACCATGGTGAATGATTGAGTGTGATCATGTATGAAATGAGATAGAAGAGGAATTCATTATCATGTGATGTGATTACTGCGAGTCATTTCTGAACAGCTGTAACTGTGTGTGTGTGTGTGTGTGTGTGTGTGTGTTTCAGACATAGACGAGTGTGAGCTGTTCCGACACACTCCACATGGCCGTGTGTGTGCGCACACCTGTGTGAATACAGCTGGAAGCTTCTACTGCCGCTGTCCGGACGGATACAAGCTGAGCCGAGACAGCAGGAGCTGCCACGGTACACACACACACACACACACACACACACACACACACACACACACACAAACAGTCACACACAAACATCGAAAGTTGTGATTTTTGGCCAGGTATGATGACCCATACTTGAATGGGTTAAATGCAGAGCACAAATTCCAAGTGCACACACACAGCAGTGAACACACACACACACACACACACCCTGGGAGCACCTCAGCTATGGTATTGAGGGTGGTGAGAGCGCTGGTTATACACTCCTACCACCAACAATGCCTGCCAAAGCCAGGACTCGAACCTGCGACCTTTCCATCACGTCCAACTCTGTAACCATTAGGCCTTGGCTGCCTCAAACATACATGCACAACAGACGCACATACAGCACACAAACTAGTACAACACATACAAACAAGCAAACACAATGCACACATGCACAACACACACAATATACAGACATGCAGAACACAGAGTTGTCTACATTAATGTACACTAATAACACATTCGCAGTGAAGCCTACACAACCCATGTTCCCTGTATCTGCACTGGAAGCGTTGTGATGAATTTCTGAACATAATTCACAGATTATAATGTATATCATGACATCTGAGGTCTGTGTGAGATCTGTGTGTACAGCAGAGGGCAGTGTTGTGATGTGTTGTGTTGTGTGTAGATGTGGACGAGTGTGTGCAGACGGCTCATAACTGCAGCTCTGAGCAGGTGTGTGTGAACACTTACGGTGGACATCACTGCGAACACATCCACTGTCCTGTGTTTCACAACGCCACATACATCAGGACATCAGCACTGTGAGTCAACACACACACACACACACACACACACACACACACACACACACACACATATATATATATATAACACATATACATTCATTTTCTTTTCAGCTTAGGCCCTTTATTAATCAGGGGTCACCACAGTGGAATGAACCGCCAACTTATCCAGCATATGTTTTACACAGCGGATGCCCTTCCAGCTGCAACCCATCACTGGGAAACACCCATACACTCTCATTCACACACATACACTACGGACAATTTAGCGTACCCAATTCCCCTATAGCGCATGTGTTTGGACTTGTAGGGGACACCGGTGCACATATACAGATTTGATTTAATATTCCAGGTTTGCGCACACATCTGAGCAGTGTTGTGTGTCCTGTGCAGGCGCTGTGAGAGGAGCCCGTGTGTTGAAGAGGACTCTGCGTGTCTGCAGGCTCCGCTCTCCGTCACTTTCCACTTCATGTCCGTGGTCTCCAACATGAGGGTCCCCGTGGTCCTCTTCCGTGTGTCAGCGGAGCGGCTCCTGGGGGACTCTCTGCGCTTCGGTCTGCAGGGTAACAGCAGCGTTCAGCAGGTCAGCATTCAGCGCTCGGGCCCCGGGACCGCGCGGCTGGTGCTGCTGCGCTCCATACAGGGCCCGGATCAGCTGACGGTGGACATCCAGATCAACCAGACGGAGAGACGGAGGCTGATCGGACGATATCTGACCAGAGTCACACTCTTCATCTCACCGTACGACTTCTGAATCCACACACACACACACACACACACACACACCGAGGCGGAGGCAGAGGTCACTTTACTACTCATCAGAGAGATCATGAAGGAAATCTCTACATTAAAGTCCACATGTACCGGAAGCTACGACTGTTTTATTTTTGTATTGTGCCGCAGTTCCTATAGAAACGGAATATTAAATGAGAAAACAGTGGGCGTGGCTTGTTTCTTCTACTGCCAGCTGATTGGATGCAGTAAAGCAGGCGTTTCATTCAGAAAGATGGGCAGAGTTATTACAGCCTAACAGACTCCTCCTCCTCACCATTTCTGTCTGTTGTCATAGCGATGACAGCTGGATGGGTGTGGTTAAGTATGTAAGCCACGCCCAACACCTCAGAGAGACCTAATCTGAGAATTGAACTGAAAACAAACAGGAAGTGCATTCTCAGATTTTAATTTTAGATTATGAGGGCAAACCATTAATTTTTCATGACACGCTCAGATGAATCGTTCACCACACAACCAGCAATGTGAGTGAACAATACAGTCAGTTTTGATTTCATGTGTACTCTAGCAATAACAGGAGGATCTGAAACTCGCATGTAGTTTCATTTAAAGGGACAGTCAGCCCAAAAATGAAAATGATCTCACTATTAATTCTCCATGAAGGTGAATTGATCCCCCTAAAGGATGTCGAAACAACATGTATGGAGGGATCAAGCATTCTAAATACTGAGAAACATTTTTCTCTAAGTATCTTAAAGGGGCAACCCAGTGGCTCAGTGGTTAGCACTGTTGCCTCACAGCAAGAAGGTCGCTGGTTCGAGTCCGGACTGGGTCAGTTGGTGTTTCTGTGTGCATGTTCTCCCCGTGTTGGCGTGGGTTTCCTCCGGGTTAGGGTTAGCTGTGTAAAACATATGCTGGATAAGTTGGTGGTTCGTTCCGCTGTGGCAACCCCTGATGAATAAAGGGACTAAGTCAAAGGAAAATGAATGAATATCTTAATAATATTTTAAATAACAGATTATATACATTTGTCCACCCCTATAACGGTTCATACCATTGTGAATGCATAATCTGTGCGAGAAAAAGTCAGAAACCACCAGTTATAGACAGCATTCACAAGACGGTTTTCTTGTAAAATAAGTGTTTGTATCGATCTACATATAGCCTAGTCAAATTAGATGCATAGTTTGAGTAACCTCTGAAATAGCCAAACAGAGGATACTGTAGGTCAGAATACACTAAATATCCCACAAAACACTGAAATGTGTATTCATAAATTAGGTGTCATTTAAATAAATGCAAACATTTGATTCACTGAAGCATGTATTACACAAAGTACACAGGTTTGGAACAAGAAAAGTGAGTAAATAGTATCAGAATTTGTATTTCTTTGGGTGAACTATCCCTTTAAATTTGGTATATTGTGATTCAGAATGTGTTATATGTAACTCTCCACTACATGATTACTGCATATGCATCACTACAGCTTTAAAGTCTGTGTGAACCGGATGTTTCTGAGATTAATTTCAGTATGTTGATGTACCTCTAACTGAAACGGAATATTAAGTAGGGGGCGGGGCTTTCTGTTTGGTAATCATTCCCTCATAGCAAACTAAAGGGGCGTGGCTAAGAATTTTGTAGCTGAGGAGGGCCAATCCAAACGCAGAAGCTCAGACTAAAGATGAATAAATAAGATAATTTTTCAGTGGATTAACTTTATTAATGGATTATTTGTTCACCTGAAGAACAACAACGAGCGCTAGCAAAACAAACACTGTACATTTTGATTTCACAGACAGGCTATAAAGTGTTGTGCTTCAGAATATGTGCAACTCTACTGCATTATTACTAATAGCATCTTTAAAAATAGACACATTTTCTAAAAGTCTGCACGAAATCAAAACTAAAGCGTGTAGTTTGCTAGCACAGACTAGATCATCGGTTAATCCAATGAAAAAAATGAAGCTGTTTTTGACAACAAGAGTCTCAGCTGAAGATGGAGAAGAGAATGTAGCGGCGCTGTGAGACTGACCGACACTGACCTTCACACACACCTGACAAACATCTCACACACACACAAAAACACAGCAGATACAAACCAGCAGATCAGGTTTATTAACAACAGCCCAATTCAACATACAGAACCAAACAGGAGAGATGAGAACAGAAGTTATTGAGTTATTAATACATCTGTAGAGAACGTCGCTCAGCAGAGTCCAGGAGAAATCACACACACTCACTCACACAGACCAGCTCTGGGCCGCATTCAGATTGACAGAGCAAGCAGAGCTGTGGGATGATGGCGAAGAGCAAATCTCTCTCACACACACACACACACACACACACACACTTCTCTCACACACACAGATTTCCAGTGCTAAAATAAGGTTTACAAAAATAATGCAAAAGCACAAAGAACGAAAAAAACCTGCACCAATCAACAACACTCGTGGACAAACTGATCTTTAGAAAACCATTACACAGCATTATAATTATCATTACTATTGATACACATGACTTCAGGCTGTGTTCTCGAAAGGAATAAACAGTTGACTGGCTTGATCAGGCTTTTAAATGAATCATAAATTTGGAAAACTCAGGCTTTGGTCAGACACTAATATTTTCCGCTGTTGTTTTGAGCATCTGACTGAAGATTTGACTATTTTGCTGAATTGTGATTGACTTGTTTGTGCATTCGAAGAGTGAAAAAGCAGTGTTTTCTCACTATATGCAGAAATGGAGATGCTCAATATTAATATCTGAAGTCTCGCCAGTCCCTGTGAAGGAATATATTCATCTAAACTAACAGCAGTTTTAGTAGTTTGCATCAACGCGCATTAATGAAAGACCTCCGTCAGTGCAGATGGCTTTCCTCCAGATAAAAGACTCCGTGAACGGAGGGAAGAACTGCACTGAAAATAAAAACATAATAAAGAAATATGTGTGCAGAAAGTAAAGATTAGAGTGATGAACGCCAGCGAGAAGCAGCAGGGAAGTGAACACCAGCTCAAACAGAAGAGGACACAAGCAAACCTTTGGCCTCAAATCACTTGCAGAAAATGCACACAGAAGCTAATTTTAACCATTAGCATTGACTGGATTACGTGTGTTTTTTGTTAGTTAATTGGGATGTATCCTTTCCTGTCCTTTCTTAAAGGTGGCTGAGCAAGTCTTCTGCAAAGAATAGAAACAAAAAAACACGCCATTATTAAGGCAGAGTTTGTGTTACCCACAATCCTCCAGTGAAACCATACAGCTATTTACAGTACTGACAATACAGCATTGTGACTCAGATTATTAAAGCACAAACACTAGAACCAAAGTCCACTTTAATGTCGTCTTTTTTACAAAAAAAAAAAAAGAAGCATACAAATATAACAGGAATACAAAAGCCAAAAGAGTTTAAAAGGCAGAGCGACCGGACCGTCGCGGCTCCATTTACAGTGAACGTTGATCCAGAAGTCAGATTTAATGTGAACGAGGGGGAAAAAATATGCATTAAAGCCTTTTTGGGAAAAGAATTTACAGCTACAATCCAACTTCTGAGAAAACAAAACCTCTCAATGACTCACAAGAGAAACAAACCAAAAAGCTGCAACTGGACGGCAGTGTGCTAATAAAAAAACTCAACGTAAAAGGTAAAAGCACAGAAGAATTGGTGCATCTGTGCACAAGCTTATTTCAGAGGTGCGTACAAAAAAATGGAGTGTTTAAAATCAACCATTGCCAAAAAACTGAGCGAGAGGCGTCTGGACAGCCGATCAGAAGGCCTTCTGAGAGAAGTGAAGAACGGGATTGATGAAGAACTCTTGATGTGGATGTTTTAAGTGAACGGCACTTTAAAACACACCAATCAGACGAGAGATCATCATCAGAAATGGCGAGACGTCTGAATGCGGCCACTGAGAGGACACACACACATCTCAGATTTAATATTACAATCATTCACATCACCAATCATCTGGTGGCTCAGTTTGGACTAATTATTGGGCAAAACCGTCATGATCCAGAAACCCAAAGGAAATCAAATCAGAGAGAGGGATTGAATACATTTACACCCTACTGAATCAATGATCCCATCAAGAGAAATTAAACAAACAGAAAGATAGCAGCAGCCCATGATGACGACTGCCTGAAACCGGAAGAGATCACCAACTCTGGCTCTGGGACGGGCAGAAAGGCACAGACACACACATTCGTTGGCTCCTCTTCCTCTGGACTCTGTGCTGTTGACAGTCTGTGCTGAAAAAGCGGACGGTGGAACGTCCACAATAAATAAAAAGGTTTGGCCGGAGAGCGAAGTCTTTGTGTCATCAGCTGATCCGCAGCAGGCCGCTTGAAGCAGAAGACGATGTTAGACGAGCACAGTTGGGGAAACAGAGTGTGTGTAGCCAATAAAACTGGGTCCCAATGTGGCCATCCACGATTCCACCAAAACGCACACACACTCTTCTCAAATACACACACTCACAGAGAGCTTGAGTCTATCATTGCCGCCCCCTCGCCGCTGCGCTCGCATCCGCAGCCCCAGAGTTCCAGGCGGAGGGCGGCGTTCTGGCCTGCAGGGGGCACCACTCACACACTCACGCACGCACACACACACACTAACACACCACCCCCGCGCCTCTCTCCGCTCTACCTGTCCTTCAGCTCCTGTGTGACGCGTTTGGTGATGCGTCCGCACAGCAGACCCATGATGAACAGCAACACCACACACATCGCCAGCATGCTCAGGATGTAGCTCTTAGCAGGAGACGTGAACACCTGACCTGCCAGATCTGAGAAACCTTCTGCTGGAGCCACCTGAGGTCACACACACACAAACACACACTGTGAAATCACATAAAAGCAACTCTTGTGTGTAAATTGTGAACAGCAATCTAGTCTAGTTTTGACCGTCTCCAGCAGGGCTGCTCAAGCGTGTCCTGGAGATCTGCCTTCCTGCAGAGTTCTGCTCCAACCTTGATTAAACACACCTCAACCAATCAATGAGGACCTGAACTGCACTTGATGGCAGGTGTGTTTGATATGGGATGCAGCTGAAAATAGCAGGAAGGCAGATCTCCAAAAACAGGGTTGGTCACCCCTGGTCTACAGTGTTTGAAAGTGTGTGTGTGTGTGTATCGGCGTTAGAGTTTCAATGTGTAAATTGCAGAACCATTTGTTCCACAAATCCACATCAATTCAAGTGTAGAATCTTCCACAGGAATTGTGTAAATTGCTTAATTCTAAGGGTTTGTTGATGTGTGTGTGTGTGTTCACCTTGGCAGCGTAGCTCCACATGTCGATGCGGTCCTGTAGTCTCTTCTTGCACTCGGGCTGCAGGCGGACGCGTTTGTCCTGAAGCGCCTCCATCAGACAGGACATCTCTGCACACACACATATCATCATCAACAACACACAATCATCATCATCGTTATTATTAACACGCACAAACCATCAACACACAGACACACACACACTCACGTCTGCCTCTGCCCGGTGGGATAGCAGCGCACTGATGTTTGATGTCGAGAGCGCAGGCAGTGTGCAGGACTGGGTCCACGAAGATGTCGGCTTTACTTTCCTTCAGGATGTTCAGCACCTCCTGCAGACACAGACAGACAGATGGAGACTCAGAGATAATTCTGAAGGCTCACACCAGACCCCGAGAACACACACTGAACACGGAGAGCTCACACTGGAGCAGATTTTACCTTCTTGCAGCCCTCATGGTTGATCTTCAGCAGGTTGACCTTCAGACACTCCTCCACCTGCCCAGTCTGCTCCTGCGCAGCCACCTCCTCTGCACACAGACGCGGGATCTGCACACACACACACACATTTTGTCATGATCTACTCTGCAAAGCTGAGCAT
>CAIGQV010019532.1:320511-335302 GCA_903798115.1 Danio jaintianensis | reverse complement strand
CACACACACACACACACACACACACACACACACACACACACACACACGGCCGGGTTTTCTCACGTCTTTGCGGTCCTGCAGGCACTCGAGCACGGCCAGGTTGTTGTTCCAGGAGTGTTTGGGGCAGATCCGGCTCACGTCCTCCCGACAGGCCGCCTCCTCCGCGAGCTTCCAGCCGCCGCCGCGCCGCACCGCCGTCCCGTCCAGCGCCGCCGCGTTCTTGCCCCGCTCGCCGTTCTCCGCCGCATTCTCGGTGCCCACGATCACCGCTTTGAGTCCGCGAGAGGAAGAGATCCAGCCGGAGAAGAGGATCAACAGCAGCAGGCGCTGCACACGTCCACACGCCGCCATCTTCGCTCGGCGAGATTACGAATCCTACTACGGCCAAGAACGCGCTCATGAATATTCATTAGGGCACGCTGACGTCCGCTTCCTGAAAGCGCGCGGCTTGATTAATATTCATGAGCTGGATCCCCCGCCGTAGTAGGATTGGTCGTGGAAGCAGTGCGGAATTACGGCGTTCGAGCGGCTCACCGGTGGGTACAAACACCGGCCACGTCGACTGAAGAATAAACGATCACTAGACGAGCGGAAGATAAAGGAGATAATAAGCATTAAACCGAGGTTGAGATCAAATAGGCGTGGCTTAGAGCTCATGTCTTTAATTTGTCAGTATGCAAATTATTATGTTGCAATGTATGGTTAGGGTTCAATTTCTTTCAAGAGTAAATGATGATAACGCTTCTGCAGTAATTTGTGGTGTTGTCACGTGGTGCATGTTACTTTTCTGAGCGATGTTCAGTATGGACCAATCACAGTCGCTATAGTAGTTTCATTTGCTTTATTTATTTATTTATTTGTTTGATGTCAGTCGATAATGTTTAAATAGCATTTTATATTGTTCATTCTATAATAAAGCGGATGAAATCTCTGATAAAATAAAAGTTATGTAGCTGAAGGAGCGACGCGCCCTCTGGAGGAGGAGTTTACTCCTGCAGGAAACTTATCAGCTGCTTATCAAAAACATTCATTTGCATCTAATTACATAAAGGGACCTCAGAATGTTGAATACCCTTATCAAATATTTACATGCTAATTGTTATTTTTGGTCTTTTATCAGACTAGTGGAGACAAAACATCCAAAATACAAGATTTAAACGTTCATAGATGAGAGAAACATTTGTTAATGTAAATCAAAACTGTGACGTACGGTCAGAGTTATTATAATGCTGAACGCTTGATTCTGATTGGCTGATGAGCATTCTAAAGTGTGACTATTTTCATATAAACGATATTTCAGATGAATTTCATTAAATATTTTAGCATATTCACCATAACTGATAATCGTTTCACTTTAATAATAATAATACAAATCTTAAATTCCACTTTAATTATGAAAAACGGTTTTCTTTTAGCATTTGTCGTATCTATTATGGCAAGACCAGTGCAATGAAACAACATTATTATTATTATATCCCTGTTAATGGCATATTTTTAATATTATTAACTTTGAAATCACAGCACATATATATATTAATCTTAATTATCAGCTCCAACTTATTTTAAAGCTTGTCAAAAACTGTCCAACGATGCATGCGTTTATGTCTTTAATAAAATAGTCAATAAAAAAACATATATACAATAAAAATCATCAAACAATGATCACGCTCAACTAAAACATTAATAAAGCCCTGATTCTCACTTTTAATAGAGCATTAGAAAACAAAACTGTACATAATACAAACGTTATGCTTAAAACAAACAGAAACACACACACAGTACACACACACACACACACACAACTTTGGTTTTACTCCCATTTGTAGACCTTGATCATCTTCTCTGTCAGAGACGCCAGAAAGCTGCTCTGGTTGGCCTCAAATGGGCAGATGTCCAGAACGGGCAGATCCGCGGGCATCTTCTGCAGCAGAGCGCCGGTGCCCGCGTCCCACACCTGAGGGAGGGAAACAATACATTTAAAAAGTATAACACACGCAGACACAGACAGACAGAGCGCACTCACCATGGTGGAGTTGGTGGCCTCATCTCCCGCACACACCAGCGCTCCTCCTCCGCCCGCGGGGCTCCTGAACACACAGTTCTTGGTCAGCAGTTTGCAGGAGGAGCCGGCGCTGAAGGTCTGAACGGGGGAACAGGAGCAGACGGAGGATTGGAGATCCACCTGAGGAGTTCTGCTCAGCTCCATCAACACACAGCGCAGAGACGGGTTCAGGCGACCTGCGTGCACGTGTACACAGACACACACGTTTTGTTGGTGTATAAGGACTCTCCATAGCCATAATCACGCCAGCAAACATCAATCAGAGAAGAGGGAGAGGAAGTACTGTGTGAGTGGGTCTATGTGTGTTTGTGTAAGTGTGTGTGGGTCTCTGTGTGTGTGTAGGTCTTTGTTAGTGTGTGGGTCTCTGTGTGTGTGTAGGTCTCTTTGTTAGTGTGTGGGTCTCTGTGTGTTTGTGTAAGTGTGTGTGGGTCTCTGTGTGTGTAGGTCTCTTTGTTAGTGGGTCTATGTGTTTGTGTGAGTGAGTGGGTCTCTGTAAGTGAGTGTGTGGGTTTCTGAGTGTGTGTGGGTCTCTGTGTGTGAGAGAGTGTAATTGTGTGTGTGTTCACCTGGTCTGTATGTGACGAGGCAGTGTCTGCTCTCTGCCTCCGCCTGTATGTGTGTGCAGTTCCCCGACTCCAGCGGGAGGATGTGTGGTGTGTGTGTGTTGTCGTTGTGTTGCTCCCAGAAGCATCCGCCCTCCAGCGTGCCGGCGATCACACCTCCACAGGGGAAGGAGGAGGAGGTGGAGGAGCGCGGGATGTAGGAGAGAGACACCACCGGACAGCTGAGGAGCACACACACAAAGAATTCCGAAGCTAATTTTTTTATCACCAACCGACAGACCACAACTGATGCTCAAGCAGTGCTCATGTATTTAAAGGTGCCCTATAAAGAAAATCTGCTAATATCCAGGCATAGTCTAATATTAGGAGATCAGTCTCAGATACCACCGCTTCCTTTTTCTCATCTAAATTCTGCGAGTGTAAATCCCTGCTGGACAACCGGTCAATCAGAACACACAGCAGACTGTTGCGTGACTCACGGGCCACGCCCTCAGCATTTGCATGTACTTTAGGTCATGTTCTACATCATACGGACCTGACGAGCAGCCACATCATTAGGAGATCAGGAGCCAAAACACAGACTGATATGCAGCTCTGGGATCATTAATATTCACGTCTCAGGCTGCGTTTGATAAGCCATAACAAATCCTAGTGAGACAATGATCAATTTCCTCCCTTAGATGTTTGTAAGTTTATAATTAACTTACTATGTATGTGGGACTTTTATTTTGAAAACAAGAGGCAGATTGTGTACTCTGCGTTACTGAGCAAAATGCAGGATATACAGATTACACATTTATTCATCTCCACCCAGAGGCATAAGGTGTGTTTAACTGCGTGTTTCGTTAATTCATGGTGTATGTTTCAGCAAACGCATGTAGATGCTGAATCGTGTCACTCAGTTCAACTGTCAGCTGTTCATGCTCATTAATATTCATGACCGTCCCAAATATGGTCAATATGGAGCTTCTGTAATAAATGAGCATATGAAACGGTTTCTGGACTTAGCTAAACCACACATACTATGTAGATATCAGAGAACAATTTCACTTATTGAGCCAATGCAGTACAAGTGTATATAAAAGACATTTAAATGACGTTTTTATTGATAAGACTGCAAAAATAATGAAAAATGTGTTTCTAGTAGCAAACATTTCATGATCGGGACACCACATATGCCCCATTTCAAGCCAGGAAAACCCTGTACACACCATCAGTCTCGCTGTGTATGTGTATACCGGTGTAAATGTGTGTGTGTGTGTGTGTGTGTGTGTGTGTGTCTGACCTGGATCATAACATCAGCTCCTGCATGTGTGTACTGGTGTATGTGGTTTACAAGGACAGGAAATTGTATAATATCAAGGGTATGATCTAGTTGTACTCTGTTACAGTGGTTTAAAAGGACATGCCCTGTTTCCTCGTAATTCTAAATGCTTAATAACTAGACGTAATAGTGTGTTTTGACATTTATATGTTGCCACAGGTTTCCTGTGAGGGTTGACTTTAGGGGTAGAGCCATATGACATATTTTAACAGTACAAAATACATTATGCCTATGGAGAGTCCTCATAAACCATATAAGCATGCGTGTGAGTGTGTGTGTTGCACCTGGAGCGCAGCGGGCGCAGCTCCTGCACGTGTGTACTGGTGTCTCGCGTGTCGTACACCAGCACAGATCCGTTACTCAGACCAGCGTAGATGTAGTTGTTGTTATCGTGGCACCAGCAGCAGCTCCACACCGGCCGGCCAGTGTTATAGGCCTGAACCACCGTATTGGTCATCAAACTGAGGAAAACGAACATCCACATCACACACACATATTGTCAACAACTCCAGAACCAGAGAGAAATAAATAAATTACATAATTTTTTACATGTACACAGAATTTATATGCATACATTGCATCTAATCAGCAACTACTCATCAATTTGAATCATATTTTTATCAGGTTATTACTACATTTAGCCCATGTTTTTACATACACAGGTGTTTTCTTCATTAGTGATGCGTCGAAAACAACAGACAAACACATTTTTATCCAAAAAAAGTTCTTTCTACTGTTTTTTGCAGCACAGAAGTGTTGTTGGATCCTCAAATGATTGCAGCTGAAGTAACACTGATCATTTTGACAATGTTTTTGGTCTTATCTGAATGATTTTCTCTGAGATTTGATCTAAAATATCTTCATTTGTGTTCTGAAGATGAAGCTGAGGTCTCAGGGGATTGAAACCACATGAGGGGGTGTAATTAATAACAGAATTAGATTTTTGCCTGAATTAACCCTTTAATGTGAGCTCAGACACTGGTAAAGCATCTGAGTGTGAACAGGAGTGTGTGTGACCTGGTGAGTTTGATGGTGTTGTCGAGCGCCGCAGACAGCAGTAACCCGTCCTGCTGTTGACTGAAGGCCAGGCCGCGGATCTGCTTGGAGTGAATGTGGACGTACTGAGAGGCTTTCAGAGTCGCAGTGCTGATCTTCTTCACACCGAAGCCTGAGGAGACGCAAACATCAGACACATTAGTCCCTTTCACACATAAAGAACTTGCTGGGAAACGACCCGCAAATTCCCGTGAAGAGATTAACAGACCCTTTTAAAAACACCAGTAAATTAGCAATCAGACAGAGTTCTGTGTAGCCACTAGGGCTGCAACAATACAGACTTCTCACGCTTCAGTTCGGTTTTTGGTCACGGTTTCGGTAAAGCTCGTAAATAAAAACAAAAGAAAAATACAATATAGCAAAGATAATGCTAAAATACACAGCACTACTCAGGTTTTTCCAAGCACCTAACATTAGTTTTCAGGCTTTTAATCTAATGAATACACATTTAAAGCTCTTTAACATTAATTATTAATAGGCTACTGAGTGACTGATGTTGTTGGTTTGCACTGAATCACAGTTCTGACGTTCATTCTCAGAGTCTGCTAGTGATTTTATTTTCTATATCTGAGGTGAACTACCAGCTGCTGCTTTCAGTACGGTAATAAATGACATGTAAGATGTGTTTAAACTCACATTGGCAGCATTTAACACTGAATAAAGCACGTGATCTGTCCTTGAGTTGATCTTTGTCATTGTAGTTTATGCTGTTGTTCTACTGTGACGTCACAGAAACTGTGCACATTGTTGACGTGGATGGTAAGGCCAAAAACTCCTTTTGACATGGAGGAGAGAGCTTTTATCGCATGTAGTTAGTTAGTTAGTTAGTATGTGTTACCTGGCATCAGCGTGGCCTGTGGAGACGGCTGAGATGCCAGCAGACACCCGAGCGGCTCACAGTGGGCCAGAACTCGACTGCTGCCTGTCTGAGACACCAGAACGGCCTTGGAGAAAACGTAATGCCCAGAATCCTGCCTCTGAGACGAGGACAGAGTCGCCGCCTGAGACGAGCCCACCGACGCCTGCGCTTTCCACCGACGCAGCTCCTGCAACACAAACACACATCTGAGAATTGAACGCTGATGATGATGGAGTAAACAGAGATCATAACAGACCGATAAAACACACATCAGCCAAAATACTCTCTCCTGATCACCACAAGCATAATACATTAATATTTATATGCATTTATATTTACGTACAGATGAAAACAAACTTAGTAGCCTTCCTGTAAAATGTTTAATTCTTTTTCAAATATTTCCCAAGTGCTGTTTAACAGATTCTCATTTTCCCCTACCGTATATTCTGGAGAAAGCCTTATTTCTTTTACAATTTATGTTTTATTAAAACATGTTTTTTTAAACTGCTATTGTTGTATTATTGTCAATATACTTAGCTCCCTTAAAGGCACAGTTCACCCAAAACTGAAAATTCTGTCATCATTTACTCATCTTTTTACTTTATTTTCCAAAACTATTTGAGTTTCTTTCTTCTGTTGAACAATAAAGAAGATATTTTAAAGAATGCTGAAAACCTGTATCCATTGACTTCCATGATAGTATTTGTTTTTCCCTGCTATGAACATCAATGGTCACAGTTTACCAGCAAAGAGAGAGAGAATTTTGAGTTTATTGCCACATCAGCTTCTCTGGCTATGTCATGGCAAAAAAAAAAAAAGATCAACGTTACCACATTTTATAAATATCACTTCTCTATAATTATAAAAATATTATAACAATTAAAAGTCATCAACAGCAATAAATAATACACAAGACAAAATAATAAATAATAATAAAGAAAATATATAAGAGAAAAATCTAAAACAGTTTTTCAAAATATCTCCGTCAATACTCAACACTTGAGGTAGGGTAAATATTGAGTAAATCTTCATTTTTGGGTGAACTATGACTGGCTATAGAACAAACCACTGTTGTCCAATGCCTCGTTAACCTAGTTAATTTTAATCTGAATACTAATATCTTGGGGAAAAAAAAAACTAGTAAAATATTATCATATGTAACGTCATGCTGAAGGAAATTAATTATTAGAAACTATTTATTAAAACTACTGCACTTAAAATGTTATGAAAAACCCGTTAAACAGCACATGGGAAATATTTGAAAAAGAATTAAAAACGTCACAGCAGGGTGAATAGTTCAGCCTTCAACTGTAATGATTGTGTTGACGCACCTCGACCTCTTTGCGCAGCCGCAGGTTTTCATCCACCATGAGCTGCATCTGCTGCCGACACTGAGCCACCTCCAGCTGCTCCATCCTGCGAGAGCCCTGCTCCAGCTCCAGACGACTGCACACACACAACCAGCAACACCATCAACCTTAGCTGTGCTATTTTTAATGTACATTTTGGATTATTGCATAAAAAAATGCTTGATGGAAACACCAGAACGTGCATAAACTTTGAAAATGCATATTAGAAACGTATTCACACAACTGAGTAGGATGCTGTAAACAGCTGTAGTGAGTAAAGTGTGCTCCTGCACTTCATCAGTGTCTGCGCTTCAGTGCTGTAGTTTCTGCTGATCAGATGATCTGACAGATGTAAATGTGTGTGTGAGGGTCTTTGCATCATTAATGTTGGTTTGCAGATGTGAAACGTTGTTGTGCTGATTGTAAAAGGCCTCAGCCGTCTGTCATCACAGTGCTTCAGTATTATTCTTCTTCTATTATTCTTCCCTCCAGAACTGTCTTGAGCATCTGTCTGCGCTCCCGTCTTACGCCTCCAGAAGACACCGCATTCACTGCGTTCATTGCGTTTGGTCTTGGTCTTCTGAGGCGCAGCTCATTTATTAGAGGAGAACAAACACCACAGTGGAGAATCCCAACAGTGCAGCACACTACACTCCTCTCAGTGATATCTGTGCCGGAGCTGAGGAGGTTATGCTCTTCTGTGTATCATTGACTGGAAACGCTGCTTTATTCGCAAAGCTTTTAAAGAGCCCCTATTATGTGTTTTTGAGAATGACCTTCATGCAGTGTGTAACACAGCTCTAAGTGAAGTGAAATATCCAGCTAAGGCTTAAATCTGAAAGTGCGCCATGTTTAAAACTATTGATTCATCTATAAAAGAGTCGACTCAGAGTGGTTCGAATGAACTGCCCCTGTAACGAGTCTTTAGCCGTGTCGGTGTGACGTCGACACTGAACTCAAGCCCTGCCCATTTGTTGCTCACACAGACCCGGGAAAATTGAAACCCCCAGCCCCGCCCACAAACACTGTAAAAAGAAGAAGACGACAAGCCCTGTAGCAGATCCCGGCTGAATCATGTGGCGAAGACGCTGTGCTCTGAAGTGTGAGGGAAAGTTAATGTTATTTCCCGACCCAAAGATGAGGCTGTGAAGAGTCAGTGGTTGAAGTTTATTTTTGCAGTTCGACAGTCGGCCGTTTGGTAAAGTAAGGATCAGAAAAGACTATTGATGTACGGGACTTTGCAGAGCTTGTCAGGAACTTTACAGTACACAGTTCATGGACCAGTTTCCTCCTTCGTTTCACAAGTGTAAGTAAATGTGATTAAAATGGCTGCCTCCTTGTTTTCTCTAGCTTGTAAATGATGTATTTAATTGTGTTGTGTTACTTGTAACCGCTTGTACTGTATCTGGTTAACTCTTTATATTCTCTTATCGCGTCTAAAGCCATGTTGAAAGCGCGATGCGTGCCGCTTTGTTTACAGATTTACATGTGTTTGTGAGCTCGCGATCCACTGCCGTTTGTCGTTGCTATGGCCACCATCAGCTGTTCCTACACACGTGCGCCCCAAGTTTCAAAATAGTTTAGCTTTTGCCGCTGTGTGGATTAATACTGAATGCGTGTCGTGGTGAAGAATACAGTAATATGCTGGTGTTAAACTGCATTGCTTTAATGCACTCCTGCATTGGGGTCACACATACACTCTGCACTCTGACTACTTCAACAGTGTTGATAAGCCGTGGTGGGCGTTTCTCTCTGTCTCACACTGAATGCAGTCGACCAATCGCAACAGACTGGGTCATCGGACCAATCAGCGCAGATTAGCCTCACGCTAAGGAGGGGTTCGAGAACAAATGAATCGCTGAATGAATCATATGAGAGTCTTTGGGATAAGTAAAAATAAATGCATATTAGAAGAAAATGAAAGTGTTTGTTGACCCTGCATGCATATCTGTTGTTGGAGACCCCCAAAATATGACAATATGCAAAATAGGGGCTCTTTAAGCAATATTCCAGTTTTGCGCATAAATTTAATTCACATCTTGGTATGGAAACACAGCTATAAACAAATAAACCATCATCATCATCATCCTGATCACCGTAAGCTTCAGTGAGTGTGAACGCACCTCTTGAGCCGCACCTCCTCTGTGTTGTCCAGTGCCTTCAGCCTCCGCGCGTACAGGAAGATGATCTGAGTTTTCTTGGCAGGTTTATTACACTGAAAACACACAACAACACCACTAATATAACCACAGGTGCCTCTGTCTGTGTCGGAGTGTCTACAGAGTCCAACCAGTTAAACTTCAGCCTTTGTAATGCCTTTTCTAATACAAACGTATATGAAATTTAAGACCATGCAATGAAAATACACATGTATATACAGTGTTCAATATAAATGAGTTGAGCCCTCACAGAACTCTTATTTTAATGGACATAACGGTTTAATAGATCTCGATTTTTAAATTCTCCTGCCAAGATTTTCTAATAATAACAATCTCCCTGATAGTCATTTGAGTCAGCCATGATGGTGTTTGTTGATGCTGTGGGCGAAGCTGGAGATGGAGGCTCACCTGTGGGCATTTGTTTCCTCCGCCCGTGAGCCAGCGCGAGATGCAGACGTAGCCGAACAGGTGCCCGCAGCGCAGAGCGGCCAGACGGTGCTCACCTGCTGTGGTCCAGGGTTCGAAACAGATGGAGCAGGACTCGCCTTCAGTGTCTGCTTCATCTGCTGCACCTGCGGGAGACGCTGCAGCCGAGCCGGAGGAGTCTGAGGAGGCCTGAGAGGAGGACACACACAACATACACACTTTACTGCGCAGACAACACACTATATGCACACTACACTGTGCAGACAAAACACTACACACACACACACAACACTGTGCAGGCAAAACACTACACACACACACCATACACACTTCACTGCGCAGACAAAACACTATACACACACACACACTTCACTGCGCAGACAACACACTATACACACACTACACTGCGCAGACAACACACTATACACACTACACTGCGCAGACAACACACTATACACACACACTGCGCAGACAACACACTATACACACACTACACTGCGCAGACAAAATACTATACACACTTCACTGCGCAGACAAAACACTATACACACTACACTGCGCAGACAAAACACTATACACACTTCACTGCGCAGACAACACACCATACATACTTCACGGCACAGACAAGACACCATACACACTTCACGGCACAGACAACACACTCTACACTGTTCACTGCGCAGACAACATGTGTTTCAGACAGACTCCACACACTCTCGCTCACCTCCACTTCTGTTTTCAGCTCTACTGCTGGAGCTTCAGCAGGAACACTGGGACCTGCTCACACACACGCAAAAGAAGTCAACAATATTATAAACACTTCTGATTTATTGTGCAATGTATTCATGTAAAGTCTGATTGTAATTAAATACTGGTTGGATTATTAACTTTCATACAACGGACATCCATTACTAATTAACATAAAAACAATAACAAATATTTATATAATAGATATATTAATGACATGCTGTGCAACATTATTTAATTAACTGTTACCTGACAACTTTCTGTCAACCAATAGTTGTCAAAGCTGTAACCAGCAAGATTTAAACAGTCATGGAGAACCAGCAGAAGAGATGAGCTAATTAAACGAGATGTGCTAATTAAGAGCATTCTCAGACCTGTAGGGCTGCTGGTCTCCACTGTGGACTGGGTCTGGTCAGCGGTGTGGCTGGAGGCCGGCTCAGGATCAGTGCGTGTGTCCGGCACGTTGTGTGTGTCTGGCAGGTTGTGTGTCTCCGGCAGGTTGTATGTGTTCGGCAGGTTGTGTGTGTTCTGGAGGAGCGTCTGAATCCTCCGCACTCGCTCCGCATGAGGATGCTGACTGACAACACACACACAAAATAGCACACAGATGATGTTCTCTAGCTCTCTGAAACTGACCCTTTCAGGCTTTGATCCTAATTGTGGTGTTTTGGTGACTGTCGCTTTAAATTCAAATGAGATTGTGCTCTTTTCAGAAGAGGGCGGAGCTACAGATGCCTGTGGGACTAGCTGTGTTGTCAGTGCTGGTCAGGTGTGCATGTGTGCTTCAGTGTCAGTGTGTGCTTCATGCTTCTGTCAGTCTATGGAGACTCCTGTCGCTGTTCATCTAAAACTCCACATCTATAATCCTCTTAGTCTATGCTGACATTATCTTCAGCAGCTCAAACACTCTAATGGCTAATGGACAGACGGCTGCTTCTCACTCAGGGCTGCTGCTTATGCTAATGAGGAAGAGATGGGCACTAGTGTTCAGTGTTGTGGTACCTGATGATCTGTCTCCTCCTGAGGGCTCGCCGCAGCGGCAGTCTGGACCGAACCTCCGGCACGAACGCGGCGACATCGCTTTCTTCTTCTTCTTCAGTGCTGCTGCCAGATTCAGAGACCAAGACCACCTCCACCTCCATATCCTCCATCCTCAGACACAGAGAAACCAGCACTGCAGTACAGACACCAACAACAATACTGCAATCATTCAATGCATGACATCACTACTCAACCTGTCAATCAAAAGCAAACCAGCCAATAAGCTCACAATCGACAAAGTCAAACCCCGCCCACTTTACCACAGGTGATGCTTTCACTATATTTTTTAAAGGTCTTGTTTTAAGAATATAATTTACGGCTCAGTGGTGTCGCACTGTGGCCTCACAGCAAGAAGGTCGCTGGTTCGAGTCCCGGCTGGGTCAGTTGGTGTTTCTGTGTGGAGTTTGCATGTTCTCCCCGTGTTGGCGTGGGTTTCCTCCGGGTGCTCCGGTTTCCCCCACAGTCCAAACACATGCACTATAGGGGAATTGGGTAAGCTAAATTGTGCGTAGTGTATGAGTGTGTGTGTGAATGAGTGTTTCCCAGTGATGGGTTGCAGCTGGAAGGGCATCCGCTGCGTAAAACATTTGCTGTAATAGTTGGAGGTTCATTCCTCTGTGGCGACCCGTGATAAATAAGAGACTAAGCCGAAAGAAAATGAATGAATGAACCAACCAAAACTACCAGCTACAAGCGTCCTGACTAGGCATGGGCCGGTACAAGATTCTGACGGTATGATAACCTTGGATAAAAATACCATGGTTTCACAGTATCACGGTATTGTGATTACTGCTCTAAAATACGTACTTTACATGTCTGGGTAAAACAAACTAAATAAATTCTCCATTAAACACTATATTATATTTTAGGAAACATGTCACGCTAAATAGTTAAAATAAATCAATGACTTCTGCTCTCTTCATTAGTTTCAAAAACACAGATTTCATCACAACACAAAGAAAATACATTAAAAACCTTACATATACCTTAGAAACGGTATAACAGAACATCTTAGCGGTTTTAAAACCTTGTCTTTTCCAAACCGTGGTAAACCTTGAAACCGGTTATCGTCCCATGCCTAGTCCTGACACTACACTTTAATTTGAAAAAGTAAAATAAATGGGGAAATACAAAATCTGATTAAACCTTCATTTGAGCATTTGCATAATGTTCACATATATACATATTAATGAAGTACTTCCAAGGCACATGTGGAGCATCATGTGAGTGGGTGGAGATAAAGATTTGCTCTCTGATTGGTGTATTTTTCTGTAATGTACTAATCCACCACAAACATTAACATGTTGAATATGAACCCTCCACTCACTCATCTTCACACACTGCTTATATCCATACATTAACCATACATCAGTACATTTACATACATTAACACATTAATAACATTTCAGCTCAATGCTCAACAGGCGTGTCACCTTTACTAAACCAAAGACACGGCCCTGTCGTTCTCCAGATGCAAGATGTGAAGCGCATGTTGAATAATAATCTCCCTTCTTTGCTGTGTTTGTGATTGTGGCGTGCAGTAATGGCAGGAGTAACTTACAGAGTAACGTTATGCGTTTATGAAACGACCAAATTACGTTTTAAACATTAAGTAAAGCTATATTTACATAGATCACCAAGTTAGTTGTTTATGAAGTAGTGTCGCAGATAAACAAACACAGCCTCTGCTAATGTGGGGATCATGCTAATGTTGCTAACTAACATTACAGCGGCCACACAAACAACATATAAACCACTGACGAGGCACAGACAGTGTAACGTTACCTTCTGGAGCTCCTTCAACAATCAATATCAAGCACGTATTTCTGCTGTAAAGCTGATTGTGGCGTGATTTCGAATAATTACAAACAAACTCGATTAATTCGTGCTGCAAACACAACCGCCATAACCCGAAGCCCCGCCTCCTCCGCTCGTTCTGCTCCCTGATTGGACAGCAGCTTTCAGCGCCTGAAAGTCACTGAGTCGTTTCCGGGAATCGGTTCTTGTTTCAGTTCATTTCAAAGAAATGTCTTGTTTAACTTTGTCACTAAAGTTAGTCTTCCAGTTTGTTGATTTAAATATGATTTGTCTCATCTGAACCCAAGAGGCAAGACTGATAATTAGATCTCTCATGTTGCATCTGTTATGCAAAGAATGATTCATTCAGACCGATTGAAAAGATCCGACTCAATGAATCCCGATTCTTTCAAGTTGTGTAATAAGTTCATGCATTCATTTTCTTTTCGGCTTAGTCCCTTATTAATCAGGGGTCGCCACAGCGGAATGAACCGCCAACTTATACAGCATATGTTTTACACAGCGGATGCCCTTCCAGCTGCAACCCAGTACTGGGAAACACCCACACACACACACACACACACACACACACACACACACACACACACACTACGGCCAATGTAGTTCATCAATTCCCCTATAGTGCATGTGTTTGGACTGTATTTTAATTCTATCACGTTAAACATAACTCCAATCAAACATCACTGCATGTGCTGCCGCTGACTCTATGCTGAAATAATTGTATTGACTTTATGTGTATAGATTATATTGGAGATGATGATGATGTAGAACTGCTCTTTATCCAGCAGAGGGCCTCCGGATTCTGTGCTTTCTGTAAATCTGCGTGTTTTTACTGAAGGATTTTCAGAAGCAGAGACCGTTTCGTACTTGTAAGAGCCATAAAACTTCTCAGTATCTGTAATAGCCTAGTATTTTTCTACATACACAATAAACAGAATGTTTCGCCGCCCACAAATTAAATAAAACATATATAAACATGTAATTAGTAATTAATAGGTCATCTCCTCTCGTTTTTCTGTGTTTGTTTGCATTTTATTCATTGAGCTGTTTTCTTAATTAATATATGTAAACTCTGAAATAATAAAATGTAAATGTTATTTTCACATGGAAATTAAATTAAACACCACACTATAGTAAAGCGTGTTATATTGTATACATCTAGCATTACTATAGTTGACTGATAAACTGTGATAAATACTGTAGCATATTTTAGTTTTTACTGCAGTAAACTGGGGTGTATTGTAGTATAATGTAATCTATAGCTGTAGAAAACTACAGTATTGGGTCATTTGTTTATATTAGTTGTTGTGTTACCATAGCAACCGTAGAATCACCGCAACAGATCAATAACTATGGTTGTTGTGTTACCATAGCAACCGTAGAATCA
>CAIGQV010019532.1:262111-274602 GCA_903798115.1 Danio jaintianensis | reverse complement strand
GTGTGTGTGTGTGTGCGTGTGTGTTTTGGGGTTAATTGTTAATAACAAGCTCAAAAATGTAATTATTTGCATATTTCACAAAGGAACTTTTCAGAAAGTGTGATATTTAAAAATAAAATATGTATTTGGCTGATTGTTGAATGTGTAATAATGCTTATTCATGCTGATTTCTTGAATTTGTGCAGTTTTTATATTCACTCAGGTGCGTTTCTGCCACAAGTTTCTGTGACTATAAATAAGAGCGTTATCTTGCTGATTAGTGAAGTGTGAAAGGGAAGCGGCAGATATTTGCCTGATGAGCTCCAGTGACTGCAGATGTTCAGCAGCTTCATCTCCAGCATAGGTCTCAAACTGGATTCCTGGAGGGCCGCAGCTCTGCACAGTTTTGCTACAACCCTAATCAAACACAGCTGATCAACTAATCAAGGTGAAGCTGCGGTCACACTGCACTTTTCTCCTCATAGACTTCCATTCAAACACACGCGAATGCGACAGACCAGAAACAAGTGTTAAACTCACAGCACTAGAAACACTCTCAGAGAAATGGGATTGCATTTCACAATGCAAACTCAATCACAATGCACAATTCAAACTCACTCTCTCTAGTCAAATCATTCAGCTGAAACTGGAGCTCAAGCTGACATTAAGCAACACTTCACCTGAGAATAATAAGCATGTAAAGGTGTGATGTTGCGCTCTGTAAAACACACACACTGAGGCTGAAATCAAAACCTGAAGCTTACATATGAAACAACCTTTAAACACTAAAGACTCTAATGAAAGATCACAGTTTGGCCTCAAAATGCTCATCAGTTTTCACCTGAAATCTTTATGAAATCACTATCCTTCAAACCACTTCATCATTTCAAACAGAATCACATTTATTAAAATTGCTCATTATTTGACATATTTTATTAAGTACAGCTCAGAATATGGATTAAATTTTAACATAAATGTTTGTTACTCAATGACGAGGAAGGGTTTCACCCATATTTTAATCATTATTTGAAACACTGGACACTTTACTTGCATTTAATGTTGTCTTTTTATAATAGAAATCACTTTTGTATGTTCATTTCATCAGTCAATGGGATGTCTCGTGTTTTTGACACACTTTTTATTGATCACCAATCAGTGTGTGGTCATTTAATCCCATTTCTCTATAGGTAATGGAGATGAATGTGTGTGTGTGTAATTAAACCTTCTGAATGAGTGAATGAGTGTTTTATAAATATGAAATATGTGGTGTGTGTGTGTGTGTGTGTGTGTGTGTGTGTGTGTGTGTGTGTGTGTGTGTGTGTGTGTGTGGTTTTATCGCCCTCTGCTGTTCATTCAGGACAGTGTGCTGAAAACTCTCAATAACCTGATTATTACTAGCCCTATACAGAGGATAAAACTTTGAAGCTCTAGTTTACAATAATTTATCATGAGCAGTTATGTTAAGTTATGCTGAATAATGCACTAATCACTGCTTCAGAGATAAACAACACCAGATTCTCACATCATTCAGATATAGATAAAAGTGGTCACTAACAGGACAGATACTGGGTTATTTTATATAGTAAACAAAAGTACAACCCAGCCAAACCAGATGGAAATGATCTAGACTCATGAGCTGATTCTAGAATGGCTTATAAGTGAATTAAATCAGTTTTTTACACGGATGATTCGGAAACTCTTTTACATCGCAAGTGATCAAGAGAAATTCGATTTTTCAATTCAGAATTTCTCAATATCCTTTACTGTGTACTAAAATAACTAAATCTGACATAAACAATTTCAAAACTACAGTATATACGTTTTATATTACAAAAATAAAGCAAAAACAAACAATTGATGATTGTGCACTGCAATATTTTTACTAAAAATGAATGTCAGTTTTAATTGATATGATTTTTTGGTTTTATTTTGGATATGTAATTAATATCTCTGTTTTGTAAGATGTGTGCTGAAATCAGTCACTGCAGATCTTAACTGATGGAGTTCATACATAATGGTTCATATTCTTATTTATTTATATGACTTAGTGTGTGTTGGATTGCAGCTTTAGCAGTAAAATAATGTTTTGAATTAAATACTTTGGTATATCTCTGTGGAGATTCTGTCTGATTGCTCCGACCTGCTGGATGATTATTATTAATGAACATCTGCACGTCGTTAAGATTGTCTTCAAAGTCTCAGTGATGAGGACATAAAGAATGACAGAACTTTAGCATGGCAGGAATGTTTGTCTCTGTGGGAAAAAGATAATTCACTAAAATCATTAATGCAGAAATCATTTACACTTGAAAATAGATAATAAAATCACAATTCATCAAATAGCACATTGATTTAAATACTGAAGAACTAAGACTGAAACAGTATTTTCTTATAAAACATACTTCAACAATCTTTATTGTTTATTTACAACTTTTGAAAACATTTGTTATTTGGCGCAATGTTGAGTAAACAACTGAATGCTGTAATAATGACTTTAAATTTGTGTTTTAGGTTCTCAGATAATTTGAGCAGTGTTAAAATTTTCCAACACAAACTTGATATGATAATAAACATCTGCACCAATTGTAAAGAAGCAGAAGTGAACGGGTGAGGAGAAACCCCAATGAGAACTTGAGCTCATTCCTGCTTCACTGCATCTCCAGTTTCAGTGTAATACTTCATCAGCTCATGGAAATCTGCCATCATGACACTGATACAGATACAGATGTCTAAATATAGATGTCTTGGCTAAAACAAGGCTGATTTTCAAGTCAAGTCAAAGTGGCTCTATTTTAAATTTGGGATGTCAGTGAACATATAATAGCTAAGCATAAGCATAGCCCAAAACTAGAGTAGTCGCCAAATGCGCAGGAACAAATGACCACATCTATCAAGTCTAAACATTTTATCTGATGTTTAGTCTAAATTTGGGCTATTCTTAAATGTCTATTAGATTTTTCATTGGCAACCTACATTTAGCCATGTTTTTAGCCAAGATATCTATGTTTAGACGCCTATACACAAAACTGCAACCAAATGCTGTAATAACGTCTTTAAATTTGTGTTTTAGGCTCTCAGATTATTTGAGCAGTGTTAACATTTTCCAACCCCAATGAGAACTTGAGCTCATTCCTGCTTTGCTGCATCTCCAGTTTTAGTCCAATACGGCAGACTTCATCAGCTCATGGAAATCTGCTATCATAACACTTATAAAGACACGTAAAAAAAAAGTCTAATAGATGTCTAATTATAGATGCCTTGGCTAAAGCAAGGCTAAATTTCAAGTCAAGTCAATTTGGCTCTATTTTAAATTTGGGATGTCAGTGAACATCTAATAGATGTGTAAGCATAGCCCAAAACTAGACTAGTCATCAAATGCACAGGAACAAATGACTACACATCTATCAAGTCTAATCAGTCTATCTGATGATTAGTCTAAATTTGGGCTATTCTTAAATGTCTATTAGGTTTTTCATTGGCAACCTACATTTAGCCATGTTTTAGCCAAGATATCAATGCTTAGACGTCTATCATACACAAAATTGCTTGGTGGAGATCTACCATAATCACAGATCAAGTGCAACAATCTTTATTTACAACTTTTGAAAACATTTCTGGCGCAGTATTGAATTAACAACCAAATGCTGTAATAATGACTTTAAATTTGTGTTTTAGGTTCTCAGATCATTTGAGCAGTGTCAAAATTTCTCAACACAAACTTGATATGATAATAAACATCTGCACCAATTTTAAAGAAACAGAAGTGAGCGGATGAGGAGAAACCCCAATGAGAACTCGAGCTCATTCCTGCTTCACTGCATCTCCAGTTTCAGTCCAATACTTCATCAGCTCATGGAAATCTGCCATCATAAAGACACCTTAAAAAGAAGTCTAATAGATGTCTAAATATAGATGTCTTGGCTAAAACAAGGCCACATTTCAAGTCAAGTCAAGTAGAGCTTCACTGGCTCAATTTTAAATTTGGGGTGTCAGTGAAAATCTAATAGTAGACTAGACCCAAAACTAGACTAGTCATCAAATGCACAGGAATAAATGACTACACATATATCAAATCTGTCTATTTAATGATTATAGCATGTCTATTTGATGATTATAGCCAAAATATATATACTTAGACGTCTATTAAACACACAATTGCTTGGTGGGAATCTACCATAATCAGGTATGAAAGAGGCCAAGTGCTGCAGATTGAGTGTAAAGGAGAAGTTTTACATTCTCAGTGCTGTGAAGAGCATGACACAGAGTACAGCATGAAGAAGTACTACTATATAAACAAAGGCAGATTCTGCATTAGGTCTTGATCACACCGAACGTGTTTTTTGCGATGAGAGGTGGCTTTTTTCAATGGTTTTCTAATGGCCGTGAGTGTTTTGCATGCTGCACCTCGTGTTTTAACCACCCGCAGTTAAAAACAAATCAACTCTGAGCAGAAAAAGCATGCTATGTCAGTCTTTTTTCATTGTTCGATCAAATGAAAGCAGAGGCAGGATTTGCATTGAGGTGACAGCAGTGTTTGTGTTGACAAGATGACTACTGAGCTTTTTAAAGACGGAGAGACTAGTCGTCACTGTTTCGAGTTATCCAGAACTGTATGACTTCACAAACCCTGAATATCACAATATTATCAAATATTACAATTATAAAAATATCAACATCAGTGCTTGCACACAATGGAACCTTTTCACAAGACTGTTATGACGCGTTTAGCGGTCATCAGCATCTTAAATCCTTTAAAGTTTATAATATTTAGATTTTTTTTAAATGTATGTACATTTATATGTATTTATGTATGTATTAAATCATCTTTGCATCAAATTAAGTTTAGGGTTAAAGGAATTCCCGCGTGTGTGAGTTGTGTGTAATGCAGTGTGTATGGGGGCAGGACAGTAAATCTGACGTTATTCTCTCTTCTGGCTGCCGTTATCAGTCTCACACTATTATTTTCCTTTTTCTGAAAGTCTTGATAACACCATCCTGGAGTTTTGCTTTTATTTATTATTATTATTATTATGATATATTTATTATTATTTCAGCAAATAGGATTGTAAAAACATTATTTGTCGTACTCTCCCATTCACTGCGGGTGCGCCTCGCGATCTCAAAACAGAAAAGTGCATTCGGTGTGATCGACCCATATTCATCGTCTCCATCAAACACTGAACTTCAACAGCTGGATGGAGATCCTCATCATGCTTGAGTTTCTGGAGATGGAGAAAGTCTGTATCAGTCCTCCATCATTCACAGACGTTGGTTCAGGTTGAGTTCTGTCTGTGTGTCTGCAGTGCTCATGTGTCCTCCGTCCTCCAAAAGAGTACTTCATCATGGAGTCCTTCATAGTGGTGCTGGAGGTGATGATGATGATGGAGGTGTTGATGGAGGAGATGATGGAAGTGCTGGTGATGGAGGTGCTGGTGGAGTCTCCTCTGCACTGGAAATGCTGGTCTGTGTTTGAGCCTCCGCAGGTTCCTCTGGTTCTTCATATACAGGCGGTTCTCTGTCGGGTGGAGGGTAGGGTGGAGGCGGGAGGTCAAACCACACAGGTCGACTGTAGAAAACAAAAGAGAGTAATGGTGTGAAACTACACTGATTACGGCTCATGCGACCTACGATTATCATGTCATTGATTCTGTTCAATTCGATATTGCCATGTATTGATCATTTCCATCCAAAATGTTTCATTTTACTTCACAAGAATACAATTTTATACAAAGTTCTGTCATGAAACTCTATTTGGCACACAGGCTGATGTATAATCTGTCCATCATAAACGCGATCATCGTTCCAGCGTTTAATATTGATTGATGATTGATTTAATATTGATGGTTTTAGTACTTCTGATTCAGCTGCCTATGGGAGAAATGACAAGGAATAATACACGGCAGAATCAAAACTAGACCAAACTAGTTGCTCTACAAACAAGTGTGTTCATGACTATACCTAAAAAGTAGAATAATATAATAATAATTATCAGTTTGCAACATGAAGCATCAGAACGAGCTGTTTTTAACGTCTAGAAATCAATGGAAGCGAATGAGAGCGGAAGTCTCGAGTCAAAAAGATTCCAATGGCGGTGCCCGCTTGTACGTGAAGAATAAGGTCAATAGATAGAGTCAGTGAGTCATGTGTTCCTGTAAGCGTACCTGGAGTCCCGTACGGCCTGTGAGTATGATGGAGGCAGGTCTGCTGGAGCTCCAGGACAGCGGGACGGGTGGAGAAGGTGTCCTCGCTCCACTATCAGCAGTCGGGACAGCAGCAGGGGTTGGTGGCAGGAGCCGCGGTACACCCTCTGGGGCAGCAGGACACTTCGCTTCCTCTGATGGTGCAGCACCAGAGCCAACAGCGCCACCACCAGCACAAAGATGATGGCACTGCCGATCACTGCGTACGTGATGCTGGGGTAATAGTGCAGTCGGTAGTCCAGAGTGCCCAACACCTGTCCCGGAGACTCTGGAGGTACAGCCCAAAACATGGATCATTTCAATGCTTATTGCAGAATCATAGACAAGTGAACTAACTGAGGCTGCGTCTCAGTCTGCACACTAGCTCCCGTTCATCAGTAGGTGGTGTGCATAAATTTGGACACTAGTAAGGGCACTGATGAGCTTGGTTCACTACACTGAGTGTGTCCTCATAGTCAAAACTGGAGTATAATATAACAGCAGAACACAGTTTTCATATATTACTAAGTTTTTAAAAGTACATTACAGCTAAATAATTGGAGTGTTTTATACACCAGCAACATTTCAACCATTAAACAATTATAAATGTTTGCTAGACTGTTCCTAACCTGTCTAGCAATGTTTGTTAGGATATCCGTTATGTTTTTTTAGTCTAAATTGGTCTGATGAGGTCTGAAGTGGTTTTATTAAGGTTCTGTAGTAGTCTGATGATGTCTAACAAGGTCTGACAAAATATTGTATGGTTGTATTATGTATCTGAGGTCTAATGGAGTTTTCTAATGAGTCTTTAGGGATTTGATATGGTCTGATGAAGTCTTATGTAGTTTTATTAGGATGTTAACAGGTCCGACAGATTAATAAAGACTGGTATTCTGACAAGGTCTAAGTAGGTATGATGATGTGTTTTATTAGGGTATGAGTTTTCTGAGTCTGAATTGGTCTGATTGGATATATTTAGGGGTTCTGATATGGTCCAATGATGTCTTATGTGGTTTCATTAGGGTTCTGATATGGTCTGATCAGGTCTTTTATGTTTTTAGAAAGAAACTCAAGTGATCTAAGGGGGTGTTTTGATTTTCTAACGAGGTCTGACAGTTATTCTTCAAACAAAGATCTTTTCATTCTTCGTGTGAAGCCCAAAAGGAGTTATCAGTTCTTGTTTAAGTATACCAGAGGTGTAATTTGAAGTGGTTAAAATAATTAAACTTTCAGACAAGGCCTAAACGAAGGCCATCCTATCTCAGTAACACTGCTGATCTGTGTGCTCGTGTGTCTCAGATGCTTTGACTGAAGGTGAGCTGTACTGAGCTGTGTTCCGCTCAGCAGTGTGTGAGTTGTGCGTCTGTACCTGCGGTCGTGAGGCAGTTTTCCTCATCACTGTTGTCTTGACAGTTGTCCTGACCGTTGCACAGAAAACTGCGGTCCACACACCGGCCGTTGGCGCAGTGGAAGCGCAGCGATGAACACAGCAGCGGGTGTGCAGCTGACACACACAGAGAGAGAGAGAGAGAGAGAGTGAAACGAAGAAAACACCACACATGAGTGAAGCGCTGATAAGTGCACACTCACTGCAGTTCTCCTCGTCGCTGCCGTCCGGACAGTCTCTGAAGCCGTTGCACTGGAAGCGGCCGATGATGCAGTGAACGCCGTTAGCGCAGGAGAAGAAGGTGGACGCACACTTTGACTTCAACTTCACTGAGACACACAGAAGCAGGTGAACACACACGGTATGAACCGTGACTCATTTGTGTGCCTGATCTTGGTCAGGTATATTAAAAACAGAAAACTTTCAAATACTTCATCTGAATCTGACCCCTTTACTGACTGTAATAGCACTGATGGATTTATGAGCGAAACATAAAGAGCAAAGACTCTGAATATAGTGGTTGTGGATCAACACTGCATACTCCACATCAGTCAGGTTTACTGTTGTAATATTAAATTGGTCAAGAACAGCCGATGGTTCTAAACTCGGGAGATTCCTGACAGTCAATCACCACGCTGCCAACCGTTCAGTTTCTTCATGTGTTGTAGACCAACACTGAATCATCTATTTACTTTCTGCTGTGTCTGTTATTCCTGATGTTTAGTGCTTCGCTTAAACTATCCTATGAAAACTACGACGCGCAGACTTACAGCACCCGCGCTCGTCGCTGCGGTCAGCACAGTCCGGATACCCGTCACACTGTCCTGCGGCTGGAACACACTCTCCATCCGCACACATGAAGCTGCCCGGAGCACTGCAGCGCCATGAAGAGTTTCCTCCAGGAGATATCTGACAATCTGAACAACACAGACCTCCAGATGGAGATTACAGAAAACTACAGATTCACAGAACATTCTCAACTGAGAGACAAAGAGCCTGAGAAAGTAAAATAAAGATGTTTACATGTTGGAATCAGTGTGTTTACTCCAAACAATCCAGTTTATTTCCAGTCCAAATGTCTAAAAATTCTTAAATCAAGAAGCGTTTTCTAGACAAGCAAAACATATCGTCTTGTCTTAAGAAATAATATGCCAAAATTAAATGAGTTTTATCTTAAGACAAGCTAAATAATCTGCCAAGAGAGCAAGTAAAATTATCAAGTTTCATAAGATTATTTTGTTTACCCCACATGTCATCATCTAATCATCTCTCGGCTATTGCGTGTGATTGTGTGTATTCTTGGACACTTTTAATGCTTCTGTGCATGTATAAAGCGCAAGTGTCTTGAGGTTGTTCTGTATGATGTGATTATTCTGCGCTTGATTGGATTGGATGGGAATCACAGGACTGATTACTCTACTTAGCCAATCAAATATAAAAATATACAAGTAAAAAAATTAAGTAGTGACTGCAGGTTGTGTCACGACCGCTTTCCACAAAGGCACGAAACACAGGAGTTATCAGAACACGTAGATTTATTTACAAACAGAACACTCAACTGGGACACTCAGGAAGACGACTCACAGGGATGACGATCTTGGGGTGAAGACAACATGACATGACGTACAATACCGGACAATGAAGGAAACAAACTCAGGGGTATAGATACACACGGGCTAAAGACACACAGGAGAGGAACACAGGTGAAACGGATGAACATTAGGAAACGGCGGGGAAACAGAACAAAGGAGCACATGATCACAACACAGAACAGACACCTGACAGGTTGAAGGAAAAATGTACAGATTCAGCACTTAAAATGTACTCAAGTGGAAGTAAAAACCACTTAAAGTACAACTCATGAGAAAACCTACTCAATTACAGTAGTTTGAGTATTAGTAATTTGTTAATTAAGACCACTGATCACAGGTCAGGAATTACGGCTAATAGTTATATGTTTCACATGTGTCTGTGAATCCTGCATTAAGCTGGAGAATCAGCAGTAAATGAAGCTCTTCTCCATGTGGATGTGGATAATGTCGATCTGTGTGGATCTTGCTGATCTGTTATTTCAGCACAACGGCCTCTCATACTGAATTTCAGAACAATATTAGACATGTAAGACGAGTTTAAATGTGTTTTAAAAGCTCTTGAACTGAAACACCGGGCATGTAAAAGCTGATTTTACAGTATAAAGAGCATGAAGTAAAGATAAACAGATTGGAAATCAGCCATTGCATGTCAGAATACACTAGACCACTGCAGGCCTGAAAACGGCTGTAATGTACATTATGATCTTTATTATTACAGTTTTAATAGTCTGAATTTGGTTTATTATTAATAAATTCTTTTTTTCTGTTGTATTTTTTATGCTTGTATACTTTTATTTATTTATTTTGATTGTTTTAGGTTATTTTAGGACAAAATTAAGGCGTAAATATTTCCTTAAAAACTGAAATAACAGCTTATAAATTCTGTTTGCAGAACTCGACCCCTCTGACAGAAAACGTCCCACCAGTACAACATAAAAACAAAGTGAAAGCATATTTACATACATATAACAATGTCAGTTATGAATTTATATCTGACTTATGGCTGTTTTTTCTGAATTATTTGTTTATATTTCACTATTTTCCCTCATTTTAGAGTTTAATGCTTATAGTTTGTCACTGTTGATAAGTTTAAGCAACTACACACTCAAGAACAGCCTCGATATTTGTAACTAACTAGTGTGAAAATCCATATGCACCCTCTTCTTGCTGAATCCATCATTATCCAGTAGCTGTTTATCTGTTGCTTCATGTGACCTTCAGCAGATGTGCTGTAATCTGATGTGTTCTGTTGTTATGAATACAGTACGAGTCTAAAAGAGCCCAATAACGCGATCTGACGAGCCTCGACGTAATGAAAACACTATAAATTATTTATTCAGATCTGTCAGCAGCACGGGCTCGTTATTATTAGCCAGTAAAGCTACTAACTACCAGAGTAAACTAGTGGTGCGGGGAGAGGCGCGCATCGCTGCGGCGTTACTAACCGTTACTTCACGCGACCGTCAATATCCAGCACTAATGGCGCTGCAGACGGTAATTTAGGCGAACAATGGACGGTGACTCACCGACCGAGCCCGAACCGAGCAGAAAATACCAGATCCACATCCTGATGCGGCCGATCCGGTCCGCCCGGTGCCGAGGCTGGAGCGGGGTTTCCTGGAGGAGTGTCCGGGTCTGGAGCTCCGAGAGGCGGCTTGATTCTGCTGTAGGACAGCCTGAGGAGGAGCAGCGGCGGGAGGAGGTCAGAAACACTGATCTGGGGCAGAAAAGGCGGAGACATTTCAGCCTTACACGCAAACATCTCCGGGCTTTACTTCTGGAGACTGCACTGTATAATGCAGAGTTTCACACAGTCCGTTCATGTTGTCCTAACGCAAATCCATTAAGTTAACGTAACAAACTGAAGTGGGTTGAACATAAAACAATTAGTTTGTCCCCAAAAAAATCTCCGGAATTGTGTTGTTCCAGCTTGTTTTAAATAAGTAGTTTGAACAAGCAGCAAATATCTATTTTTGAGTGTGAGAACTGCAGATACGCCTGATTTCTGACACTCATTATTCTTATTATTCTGAAAGAAAAGCTCTGCGTCAGCTGCCCAGGTAAAGCAGTACATTTATTTAATCACAAAAGTCGTTCGTAGCCTAAATACTGCACTATATAGCAGATTTGTTTCCTTCAGAATTCATCCATTTCATTCATCTACATTTCGAATGTCTGACTTATAGCAGATTTTTGAATTTACTTTTCGAAATTCTGACTTTTTGAGTTTTCCTGCATCTCAAAATTCAGATTTTTTCCTCCTGAATTTTGAGTTTACGTCTTTAAATTATGACTTTTTGCCTGGAATTTGTATTTTGTCTCAATTTTTTTTGACTTTTTATTTCTGAATTCTTAATTTACATCTAAAAACTGACTTTTTAGCTCAGAATTTATAAGTTTGTCTCAAAATCCTTACGTTTTTCCTTACGTAATTCTGAGTTTACTCAAAAGTTCTGAATATTTATTTCAGAAATCTGATATTGCATTTCAAAATCCTGATTTATTATCATCTCAAAATTCAGAGAGTTCTGACAGAACGTTTTAAAATTCGGACATTTTTCATAGCAATTCTGAGTTTACTCAATTTCTCACATGTTTACGTTTCGAAATTCAGAATTTTTATAGCGGAATTCAAAGTTTGCATCTCGAAATTATGAGTTTTTAGAGATAGAAAATCATAACTCTGAGTTTACGTCTCTTTTATTTTCTTAAAAGACTAAAAAAAGAGACACTTTATCTCATAAAAAAGTTAAACTTTACCTTTACTTTTCTCAGAACAATGAAGACATGACAATGCCGATGAAAAAAATGAAAATAAATGATTTCATTTGATTACAGTCGAGAGAAATCAGAAGTGTGTGTAACCATCTTACAGTTATCAAAGAGCTCATCAAATATACAGTATAATGACTGACAGGTTTCCCATTAGCACACCTTCATTTAGAGATCGACTAATGAAGCCAATCACAAAGCTGAAAGAAATGAACGTCGTTAAGACTCAACAAACACACGTTCAAAACACATGAACTGCTTTCAGAATCAGAACTGAAGTATATCTGATGAAGTTGAGCATCGGTGAGTCTGGAAACACACGCAGACAGAAAACAGACTACACATGATGAATGAAACACTCAGGCCAAATATACCATTCAATATCAAGAGGAGTCACTCTAGTGTCTGCATAGAGTCAAATTTACACAAATAAGATATAAAAACATGAGTAAAATAAATGATCATCATCATTCATAAGTCATAACATCATTAATCAGAGCTGTAATTACCAAAGGGAGAACATGTGGGATAGTCAATGTTTTGACCAGCATGGTTTTTATGTCATAATAATTCTAGAATAAT
>CAIGQV010019532.1:231920-242629 GCA_903798115.1 Danio jaintianensis | reverse complement strand
ACACACACACACACACACACACACACACACACACACACACACACACATCAGAGCTCTAAATGACACATTACAGTATTTTCAAGGAGAAAATCTCCACAACTTTTGACATGACGTCTGTATTTGTAGTGAAATAGCTGCAGTTTTTGAGCAGTAGTGTGCGCGTGCGTGTGTGTGTGTGCGCGTGCGTGTGCATGTGTGTGTGTGTGTTCAGCTTCTGCTGCTGGAGCTTTCAGTGTTTGACAGTAAACGCTGCTCTTTGATCTGAGCATGTGAACGCCGCTGACAGAGTTTATAAAGCTCGTTACTGCTCACTAATTTGTCCCCAAAATACTGTTTAATAGGTCGACACACACGCCAGACCATGAGGAAACTATTTACTGGGTCTCCCTCACACACACACACACACACACACACACACACAAACACATACACAATGTGTTTGTGTGTGTGTGTGTGTGTGTGTGCGTGTGTGTGTATCCAGCACAGTTCTCACACTGAATATATAAGGATGAGGAGAATGAGACACACTGCAGGCGTCTGGCAGAGATTCCCAGAGTTCCAGTGTTGGAGAGCCAGGAAAACATTACCTCTGCATTCTGGAGGGAAACACCAGCGCTTTCACCTCAGACTGGGACTAGCAGACAGCTTCACATCCTCACGCTATATTATTACACATCATGACTCCATTAAAGTGTTCATTTTCAATTAAAATCATCTGTTTTTATGGGTAAGGAGGTATTTTACTGGATCACTGACACTAGTGGCACAGTATTACTTGAGCAGGTGTTTATTTACATCTGCAGTACAGCTCAATGTTTGGGAAATTACAGACTTAAAGGGTCAGTTCACCCAGAAATGAACATTTGCTCACTATTTACTCTCCCTCAAGTGATTTTGAAACCTTTATGATATTATTTATACTGTTGAACACAAGGGCGACGCGGTGGCACAGTGGGTAGTGCTGTCACCTCACAGAAGGTGACAGCACAAGAAGGTCGCTGGTTCGAGTCCCGGCTGGGTCAGTTGGCGTTTCTGTGTGGAGTTTGCATGTTCTCCCCGTGTTGGCGTGGGTTTCCTCCGGGTGCTCCGGTTTCCCCCACAGTCCAAACACATGCGCTATAGGGGAATTGATGAACTAAACTGGCTGTAGTGTATGAGTGTGTGTGTGTGTGTGTGTGTGTATGGGTGTTTTCCCAGTACTGGGTTGCAGCTGGAAGGGCATCCGCTGTGTAAAACATATGCTGGAATAGTTGGCGGTTCATTCCGCTGTGGCGACCCCTGATTAATGAAGGGACTAAGCCGAAAAGAAAATGATGAATGAATGAATGTTGAACACAAAAGAAGATATTTTGAAGAATGTTGGAAACCTGTAACCATTGACTTCCAAAGTAGAAAAAAAACAATTGTAGTCAATGGTTACAGGTTTCCAACATTCTTCAAAATATCTTCTTTTGTGTTCAACAGCAGAAAGACACTCATAAAGGTTTGAGACAAGTAAAGAGTGAGTAAATGATGACAGAATGTTCATGTTTGCGTGAACTGACCCTTTCATTTTCTCCATGGGGAACAGATTTTTAATAATAAATGTTAATAATGTTATTAATAAATGTAATGTGAGCTCTGAGACTGCTGAACAGTGGAATATACAGTACTTCAGCTTAAATGAGTGTGCGATTCAAATTTGTGTTGAACAACTACATTACCCATGATGCTGTGCAGAAAAATCCACCAATCAGATACTCGCAGTGAACAAATTGCATAATTTAACTCCGCCCACTCCCATGAAGCGCTGCAAAAGATATCATTGAGATAACATACACATATGCATGTTTCACTACACATGTTGGTGTTGGAGATGTGCACAAGCATGGAGAATAAGCACAGTTTGGACTACAAACACAGTCTGAATCCCACTCTTCAGCCTGAAATGCTTGATATGATTATTAAAGTGTGTGTGTGTGTGTGTGTGTGTGTGTGTGTGTGTGCGTGCGTGCGCGCGCGTGTGTGTGTGTGTGTGTGTGTTGCTCTCTGTCTGACTGTCAGGTTCATGATGCTCAGTCTGGAGTTTGACCACAGCTGTCAGTACGACTATGTGGAGGTGAGGGATGGAGACAGCCTGAACTCTCGCCTGATTGGTCGATACTGTGGAAACGAGCGGCCTCCTCCAATCAGGAGCTCTGGGAGTTCCCTGCACCTGCTGTTCGTCTCAGATGGATATAAACACTTCGATGGGTTTTTTGCCATCTTCCAGGAGAGCTCAGGTGAGACAGTGTTAGCAAGCAGCTCAATGCATATTAGATGGGGACGCGGTTGTTTTATGAGTGTTGTTGTATTACGAGCAGTCTGTAAATCTAATGTTTTAAAGATGTTGCTTGTCAAAACTCTCGACAACAGATAATAACAATAAAAATTTATAAAAAATAGAATTAAAAATTGATATAAATATAAAAAATCCATGCAAAAAATCAATGATTGTATATTAAAGGTCTTTTAAAAATCATTTAATGGTGTAATTGCACGCTTCAACCACTAGATGGAAGCAACATTTTGAGCAAGTGCACATCTATGATTGTTTTTAAGGGTTTTACACCATTAAACCATTGAAAAACAACTTTCAGAAGCAGTTGTGAGTTTATTTCAGATTATTTATTCATTTATTTTTAATATTATTAGTGAAAGTAAAAAAAATCCTGCTTGTTTTCCACCTAACTCTTAGGTTAAATATTATCCTGCACCACAAGCCTATATCAGACTATTCAGATTATTGAGATCCGTCAAAATTAAATAGTGTCTGAACTGACTGATGTGTTGGAAGCAGCAGCAGCATCTGTGAACATCTTTAAATGGTTGTAACTTCAGTGGTCTTACTGGTGTGACTGGTTTCCACTGAAGCTGTCTGGGTTAAGGTTAGGGTTATGGTTAGGTCCTGAAGTTCCTGGATGGGAGACTGAGGGGAAAACTGTATTTCTGGATGATGTGTTGGAGGATACATCTGTATCATTATAGCTGTACTCTGATCTCTGCTGTTGTTTTACATTCATTCATTCATTCATTCATATTCTTTTTCGGCTTAGGCCCTTTATTAATCTGGGGTCGCCACAGCGGAATGAACCGACAACTTATCCAGCATATGTTTTACACAGTGGATGCCCTTCCAGCTGCAACCCATCACTGGGAAACACCCAAACACACTCATTCACACTACGGACAATTTAGCTTACCCAATTCCCCTATAGCGCATGTCTTTGGACTGTGGGGGAAACCGGAGCACCCGGAGGAAACCCACGCCAACACGGGGAGAACATGCAAACTCCACACAGAAACGCCAACTGACCCAGCCGGGGCTCGAACCAGCAACCATCTTGCTGTGAGGCGATTGTGCTACCCACTGTGCCACCGTGCTGCCCCGTTGTTTTACGTTCAAAACAATATTTAGAACAGTGTCTTTATCGTTTTCGGTATAGTTATCATGTAGTTCATCCAAAAATGAATATGTCATGTTAATTTACTCACCCTCAGGTCATCCACGATGTAGGTAACTTTCTTTTTTCAGTGGAACAGTAAAGAGGATTTCTAGCTCTCTGTGCTAAACAAGCCCAAGTGCGTCGGTGTGATTTCACACCCGCAAATACATCATTATGCAATGTAGTGCATGCTTCAGTGTATGTGCTCAGAGCCGTTTGACTAGGCTGTGCATAACAGATAATAAAGTATAAATGCACCAAGAGACCGTTTCATTTCATAAGCCATGTCCACACGAACAAGGAGAAAACACGCTGACATCATGGTGCTGACATCATGCTGACATTCATGTTGCTTTATGATCATGACATCATCTATCTTTTCACCAGTGCCTTTCCAGAACATGAGGCAAAATCTCCGGTTGTAGCATCCACATGACCACACTGTACCTGGAGTTTCAGAAAGTTTGGGTTTCAGTCACCCGATACTGCATTTTCCTGTGGACAAACAGCCAAAACATGTAGAAAAAACTGCGGATTTGAAAATACCCGTGTTAAATTTACAGGTGAACTGTCCCTTTACATTGATGTCGCAGTCTGCCAGCTTATATCACCTCAATTGCTATTGGCTTATGAATGCAATCAAGAAGATGAGCAGAGGGAAACATTTGTCCTTCGGAGGCTAGTTCCTATAATCACCCAGCATGAATGTCCCTATAGGTACTGTGATTGATCATTGTGTATTCACTTTCACTGTGTATTCCAGGGTTATCCTTCATGATCTTCAGTGAGCCTCAGCTGCCCTCACAGTTTGTCCTCCCTCTTGTTTAGTATTAGTGTCAGTTTTGATTATATGAGCTACTGCAGTCCATGAAGACCCTAGAAGATGCTCCCCTGCTGGAGATGCTCTGATCCAGACATCTATCACAGTTTGACCCTGTCAGAGTGACTCGACCCACATTATTGAGGCAGTGCTGTAATGTTATGATGATCCGTGTGTCTGTGTTTGTGTAGAGTGCATATCCTCTCCGTGTTTGCATGACGGCACCTGTGTGGTGGACTCCTCGCGCTTCTACCACTGCGCCTGCCTGGCCGGGTACACTGGAAAGAGGTGTGAACATGGTGAGAGATGACTTATTATTAACTATCTTAAGTCACTTTTTAGACTTTCCAAGATGGTAGTACAGCCAGACGCAACGGCTACTCCAAGTCCAAAAGAAAGAAACAATAAAAGCTCAACTTGACTTGACTTGAAGAAGCTTTAACACACACTCATTCAAGAAAGAACGAGGTGGGAACCGGAGAACGTGCAAAATTATAAAGTAAACACAAACCTAAAGTCTCCATCTGTAGCTTCTCTACGAGACTCAACACTTGTTAAACACTCGTGCCACCAGACTCGCCCCGCCCACATGACTCTTAGCCCCGCCCACACTCATCACCATAACCAAGCCGACCAATCACAGCTCTTGTGCTATGTAGTTAAATATTTTGAGAGGTGCATTTTTTACAAGATTACACTGGACCTGTCGCATGCAATTGTATGCAGAAGTATAAATCAGCCTTTACACTTATACACTGCCCTCACAGGGTGCATTTGTACCATGCAATTAAACTCCAATACCATCTGCTGTGGCAGTGCTGGAGTGCAGAAGGCCTTTGATTCCAGCTCACGGCTCTATGAGGCATCTGGATGAGCGGGTCGGAGGTCATGTTGTGTTCCAGTGTGACCCCGGACACACTTTAAAGGGTTTCCGGATTTCCACCTGTCTGCTGGACGGCTCATGGAGCTCCCCAACTCCACAGTGCGGTAAGCCAGTTTGAAAACAGTAGCTCATGGGTTTGATTCTCAGGGACTCATGAACAAATAAAATGCAAACCTTTAATGCAATGCAAGTCCTTTGAATCTATATGTTGAAAATGCATTTGATGATTACTGAAGCATGGCTATATCTTTTCACCAGTGCCCTTCCAAAACTGCGGCATTCCTCCAAAGCCAGAGAACGGCGACCACTTTCTAGTTTATGGACCAAATGATGTGCTTATTGCTATACAGTATTTCTGCTATAAGCATTATAAACTGAAAGGAGCCGCTCAGAGAACTTGCCTGGGAAACAACACCTGGAGCGGGATGGCACCAACCTGTGTCACAGGTACTCAAAAAACACCATCGGTCTGGCTGGTAATAGACCTGGTGGATAATAATTTGTTGGGTTTCAAAGCCTTGTTTTGGGCACTGTTTATTAAGTCACCGGGGTCTTTGCAGGAATCAGTATTGAGCTCTTGACTCATTGATTAGCACAATCACAATCTGCTCAGGATACGAGCCGGCTCCAAGATTATGTGACCCTCAGGATAAGAAAAAACAGACTAACATAAAAATAGATGCTGTTTAAATTCCCAGCTCTGGTTCCCCTGATTAATGCAGCCTAACAATCCTTTAGAGGATTTGGGTTTCAAAGTTCTGTGTTTGTGTTTTATGTGTATGCTAATGCAAAGAGATGTGCGTTTAGTCTAGATTTACACTGACAGAGAGCGTCGGCCTCCCGAACTGTGCTAGGATGTTTGTTCCAGAGTTTAGATGCCAGATATGAGAAGAATATACGCCCTACAGTTGATATTTCGATATCCTAGGAATAATCAATGCAAGGTTTTCAGTGTATTGTATATTAAATCGTTATTGTCAGTTTTCATTGGCACATATGGTATATCTGGTTATTTTAGTTAGTTTTTCCAATTGTACCTTTTAAAGTGAAGTGTTTTAAGTAAACATAAATGTGTTGTATTTTCAGAGCCGGATGTGATTCCTACAGCAGATCATGAGGAAAACAAAGGCAAACTCAAGCCTGCTGGAGCAGACGATGTGAGCGATGCCAAGAACAAAACCTCACAGGAAAAAGAAAACGAGTCCAAACCAGAGAAAGATATTAAAGCACAGAAACCCAGCGCTGGAAAGGACTACGAGCTGGTGTTGGGAAAAGACATGGACAAAGAAATTGTCAGCATATTTGTGAAAGAAAAGCCTAAAGCTGAATATAAGGAGACCGACAGCAGCATCAACACTATTGAAAAGAAAGATCCTGGAGAGGATAAAGACACTCTTAAACTCTTCGATAAAGATGAACATCTACACATCGAAGAGAAAGTCATAACTCCAACCAAAGATGTGGAATTTGTAGATATTGTGTTGATAGACAATGGGATGGAGAACAATCAGACGACGGAGGACAAAACTAAAGACGACAAAACAGAGAGAGGACCTCAATATACAATATCAAGACTGAATGAAGACAGGAAAGAAGAAAACCTTCTCAATGAAATAGATGTCACACAGCAAGAGAATAACACTGGATTCTTTGATAGCAATGACATAGAGGAAAATGTAGACACGCTGCCGCAAAAAAAGCAAACTGAAGAACCTCCATCATCCACTGCTGTTTATTACAGCACAGAAACTACAACCACAGCCAGCAGAACCACAGAGAGAGCCACGGTTAAACCTGTGCTTCAGGGGGATCCAGTACATGAAAAGACAGCAGATTTACAAGAACCCAAAGCCGAGTCTCAGCCAAACGCACAGAATGAAGGTGACTCTCACAAACTCCTCCACACACAAACACATTCAGCTTCTCTTCTCACAGTGTGTGAGCTAGAATGAAACACCTTTATATACGTGCAAAAAATAATTATAGCGAAGAATCTCACTATATTCCCACTGACTGCCTTCTGTTTAGAAACGGCAATGTTAATAACCAGGGCTTATTGTCTCTGACCGGATTCTCCCAAACACACTCTTATGCAGAGAGTTCACACTGGACCATTTCAATGTCATCGAATACCTCTCGTTTGGAGCATTCAATTGCTTGTATGTTCACATAACAACGTGTATATCACTTTATTACCCATTAGCTGAAGGTGTATAACTCTACCCCAAACTTCCCGCTGCCCTGTATCTTGCTCTCTCATTGGCTCTAGGTCTATAACTCCTCCCCAAACTTCCCATCCATGTATGTGTATCTCTCTTTCCCATTATCTGTGGGTCTATAACTCTTCCCCAAACTTCCCACTATCCTGTATCTTGCTCTCTAATTAGTTGTAAGTCTATAACTCCTCCCTGAAATTCCCCCAATCCTGTATCTTGTACTCTGATTGGCTGTCAGTCATAACTCCTCCCCAAACTTCCCTCTGCCCTGTGCTAGATTGTTAAAAGTGAGCTAGGATTAAAATGATGTGAGGTTATGCTCGTCTCTTCTGTTCTCTGTTTAAAGTGAATGCGATATTCAGGATAATGCAGAAAGGCTGTAGTCTCACACAAGCGGATCTGTCTTTTTGATGATTACACTGATGTTTACTCTGATGTTTACTCTGGTGTTTCTCTGGTCTCTCTCTCAGCAGGTGAAGTGAGTCCATGTCCTCCACCAGCTCCACTCTATCACGGTTTCTCTGAGCGTGTTTCTGGTCTGCATCTTGAAACTCTGCGCTTCTTCTGTAATCAGTCGTACGCTCTGGTCGGCAGCGATCGCAGAACCTGTCAGGCTGACGGCAGCTGGTCTGGAGCTCAACCCGTCTGCATCAGAGGTACTGGACATTCCTTGAGCTCTGGGGATAATGCAGTCATCAATCTGACCCTTTGATTGTATTTCATTGCAGACAATATGAACACAAAATATTTTGTGTTTTGTCTGGTTAACTTCATTTCATCCTTTCCTGTCATTCAGACCTGCAACACATTAGCAAAAAAGTTGGGACAGGAGCAGTTTAGGGCTAGTAATCAAGTAAACTGGTGAAATAATGATGGGTAAAAATAATGTCAGGTGATTGTGATTATGATCTGGTACAAAAGCAGCATCAGGAAAGGTCTAGTCCTTTAGGAGCAAAGATGGGCCGAGGATCGCCAGTTTGCCAACAAATACGTGAGAAAATGATTGAGATGTTTAAAACAATGTTCCTCAGAGAAAGAGAGGAAGACATTTGGATATTTCACCTTCAACAGTGCAGAACATCATTAAAAGATTGAAGGAATCTGGAGGAGTTTCAGTGCGTAAAGGACAAGAACGCAAGCCTAAGCTGAACAACCGTGATCTCCGACCCCTCAGGTGGCGCTGCATCGAGAATCCTCATTCATCTATAAGCCAGATCACCACATGGGCTCAGGACTACTGCGGTAAACCTTTGTCAAGTACCACAATACAGAGTTACATCCACAAATGCCAGTGAAAACTGTACTGTGCCAAAAGTGTCCAGAAGCGTCGTCGACTTCTGGGCTCGGAGGCATCTGGGATGGACCATCACACAGTGTAAACGTGTACTGTGCTCAGATCAATCAGTATTTCAGGTGTTTTTGGGGAGAAATGGACGCCGTGTGCTCCGGACCAAAGAAGAACAGGATCATCCAGACTGTTACCAGCAACAAGTCCAGTAGCCAGGGTCTGTCATGGTATGGGGTTGTGTCAGTGCCCTTGGCAAAGGTCCTTCTGTGATGCTCCATTAATGCTGAAAGTACAGAGAGATTCTGGAGCACAATATGCTGCCTTCTTCTCCAGGGACGCCCATGCATATCTCAACAAGACAATGCAGAACCACATTCTGCACACATTACAGAGTCCTGCTGCGGAGGAAGAGGAGACAGATACTGAACAGGCCTGCCTGCAGTCCCGACCTGTCTCCAATAGAGAATGTGTGCACGACATTGAAGACCCCGCACTGTTGCCCACCTTAAGACTTGTTTGCAGGAAGAATGGGACACAATGACACCTGAAACACTTCATCACTCGGTGTCTTCAGTCCCTAAACGTCTTTAAGTGTTGTGAGCAGGAACGGCAACATTACAGAGTGGGAAACGCTTTACTGATACAGCTGTTTCTGAAATGTGTTGCAGGAACCAAGATTGGAAAACGTGTTTATTAAAAAACAAAACAATAAAAATAGCCAGGAACACATTAATAATGTTTGTTGTATCGTCTGCAGTGAAACACAAGTCAAAGTACAGTTGGAAATCACTACTTTCTGTTTTTATTTGTGTTTTCCACACTGTCCCAACCTTTTCTGATTTGGGGTTGTAGAAAAATTCAAGCTTTATAATTCACCAGCAATCTAAATCTAAAAAACCTCTGCCCACTCCATGTATTTGGCACACTAGACTTTAGTCTTTTATCTAAGTATTATTGGTATCTGAATAAACCCTGTACTGACATCAGCCTTTGTGGCCTGATTTGTGTTGTGTTCTTGTTGTTTTTCCCAGCGTGCCGAGAGCCGAAAGTCTCTGTTCTGGTCAGACAGAAAGTTCTTCCTCCTCACGTCCCGTCCAGGTGAAAACACACACTTCTGTTTCTGTGTATTATCAGCATCTTTATACACTGCAAAAACAGAAATAAATCAATGATTTAAGAGACAAACTAGAAACAAGTCGGATCATTAGAGGAAGATCATTATACTTGCTGAGATTTCATCATTAAGAACAAATTAAAACATAAAATAAGTAGTTTTGAATCTGTCGCTATGGTGACGCACAGCCGTCTGTAGCTCCGCCCTCTCCTGAATAGAGCACAATCTCATTTAATTTTAAAGCGACAGTCACCAAAACACCACAATAATGATCAAAACCTGAAAGGGTCAGTTTCAGAGAGCTAGAGAACATCATCTGTGTGCTATTCTCAGCTCAAACTCAAACACACACACTCGAGACACAGCAGAGACGCATTTACATCTTGTAAAAACGCGGCAGAATAGGTCTCCTTTAAATCAGTGTGCTGTCTGTGTTTTTCAGGAAGACTCCAGTGCACAAGTTTTACTCTTCCTCCATGTCGGCTGTGTTCTTGAAGGATGTGCGTGCGACGCAGAGCCCGCTGGGCTTACCGACGCTCCCGCAGGGTTTCCACCATCTGTACACACACATCGAGTACGAGTGTGTGTCTCTGTATTACCAGCACTCGGGCAGCTCCCGCAGAACTTGCCTGAAGATGGGCAAGTGGAGCGGACGCCACGTCTCCTGCTCTCCAGGTGAGGGCTCCACCGAGACCGGCATCATTAAAATACATGCAGAGATCCACAATTGCAGTGTGTTTTCTTAATTTGTTCACGTTGTGAGGATTTGCGGCGTCAAACTGATGAAGATCTTTCCGCAATTTGCTGGTGTTTTTGTAATTGCATGTGTTTTCTTAAATTGCAGCGCATTAAGCTCTATAGTTTTCCTCTTGTCTACGTGTGTGTGTGTGTGTGTGTGTGTGTGTGTGTGTGTGTGTGTGTGTG
>CAIGQV010019532.1:220916-231910 GCA_903798115.1 Danio jaintianensis | reverse complement strand
TGTGTGTGTGTGTGTGTGTGTGTGTGTGTGTGTGTGTGTGTGTGTGTCAGTGTGTGGGAAGCTGGCGTCCTTCGACCCGCAGAAGCCGGAGCAGACGCAGTGGCCGTGGCTGGCCTCCATCTACAGACGTCCAGCAGGAAAGCTGAAGCTGAAGCTGAAGAGCGGGACGGAGGATCAGATGGAGGACGAAGCTGTAGACGGATGGCAGCTGGTCTGCAGTGGAGCTCTGGTCAACCAGCGCAGTGTGGTGGTCGCTGCTCACTGCGTCACGGAACTGGGGAAAACACACCCACTGGACACACACACACTCAGAGTCACGCTGGGGAAACACTACCGCAGCGAGCGCAGACACACTAAAGGCCTGCAGACTCTACGGGTCAGTGCAATAATACTCCAGCTGTACACTGCATTTTTGTCTTGCTTCTAGGCCAAATATCTAAAAGGTGTGAAATCAAGAAGCATTTTCTAGACAAGCAACAAATATTGTCTCGTTTTAAGAAATAATATCTTAAAATTAGGTGAGTTTTTCCTTAAATAAACCCCATTGGCGGATTATTTTGATTGTTTTAAGGAAAAACTCACCTAATTTTTCCATATTATTCCTTAAAACGAGACAATATTTTGTGCTCGTCTAGAAAACGCTTCTTGATTTCAGAATATTTCTATATTTTTAGATCTAGAGTAGAGATCAAAATTAGGTCCAATGCCAATTGTATTTGATCCCCCTACCCCTACGCCTTCCCCTTGACCCCTGAAACAGAATGGGAAGGGGTGGGATTTCCCCCTAAGGAATGAGACGCCATTACACACACACACACACACACGTCATCATGTCATCACTAGTGCACGAGGGAGCATTTTTAATTCATTGATATGGAGATTAAGCATAATGTGCTGTGAGAGCGTTGATGCTCATCGCTGTATGAATGAACTGGCTGATACAGGGGTTGCCTAGTAACATAAAAAGCACAGCCAAATACTGCATCCCAATTAGCATACTCATTAATTAATTTATTCATTTTCTTTTCGGCTTAGTCCCTTTATTAATCAGGGGTCGCCACAGCGCAATGAACCGCCAACTTATCCAGCATATGTTTTACGCAGCGGATGCCCTTCCAGCTGCAACCCATCACTGGGAAACACCCATACACACTCATTCACACACATACACTACAGACAATTTAGCTTACCCAATTCCCATATAGCGCATGTGTTTGGACTGTGGGGTAAACCGGAGCACCCGGAGGAAACCCACGCCACACAGAAATGCCAACTGACCCAGCCGAGGCTCGAACCAGCGACCTTCTTGCTGTGAGGCGATTGTGCTACCCCTGCGCCACCATGACACCCCCAAACTGAGATGCAGCATTTTAATGTGGTCATGAATGTAATAAATCAGATGCTTGTTTGTAGTAAAAATCCTTATTAATGGCCTGTTTTTCATTTGTGGGTCTCCTTGCTCGGTTTTGCAGCCCTGCTCCTGCTGTAGTCCAGGAAATCTCTCTTAACCCTTCATTTGTAGTGTGTTTGAAGGGCTACATGGCTGATATTGCCTATCTGACATATATTGCCTAATTATACAACACTGACTGTAAAGCAGAGCTGTTAAGCCCATGAGTGTGAATATTCTGCTCTCCGCTCCAGGTTTCCTCCATCGCTCTGCACCCGAACTTTGACCCTCTGGTCCTGGACTCAGACGTGGCGGTGCTGAAGCTGCTGGATAAGGCTCGTATCGGAGAGAATGTGGTGCCGGTGTGCCTGCCGGACCCTCAGCTCTCTGCAGACGAGGGCCTGGTGACAGGCTGGTCTCTGGTGCCGGAGCCCTCGGCTGCAGACGGGGAGCGGGCGCGGGTGGGCCGTGTGCTGATGGGGGATCCGGTGCAGTGCGAGCAGCAGTACGCCAGCCACGGCCTGCCCATCAGTGTGTCTGAAAACATGCTGTGCGGACGGCAGGCGGAGCGCTCCAACATCTGCCCCGCCGACACCGGGGGAATCCTGCTGTCCCCGGCCGGCTCCGCACACACCCCGCAGCACTGGACGCTCCTCGGCCTGGTCAGCTTCGGCTTCGAGTCTTCAGTCTGCAGCCCAGAGCTCTACACCGTCTACACACACATCGCCAACTTCGTCAGCTTCATAGAGGCCAATATGACATGAAGAGGAGCCTTTCTTCATCATACAGCTGAAGTCAGAATGATTCGCCCTCCTGTGATGCTTTATTTCTTTTCCAATATTTCCCAAATGATGTTGAGCAGATTCAGGAATTTCTCACAGTATTTCCTATAATATTTTTTCTTCTGGAGAAAGTCTTATTTGTTTTATTTCGGCTAGAATAAAAGCAGTTCTTAACTGTTTTAAAGCCATTTTAAGGTCAATATTAATCGCCCCCTTCAGCAATATTAGTGTTGGATTGTCTACAGAACAAACCACTGTTATACAATGACTTGCCTAATTACCCTAACTTTACCCTAATTACCCTAGTTAAGCCTTTAAATGTCACTTTAAGCTGAATACTAGTGTCTTGAAGAATATCTAATCAAATATTATGTGCTGTCATCATGGTGAAGATAACAGACATCAGTGATTAGAAATGAGGTATTAACACTATTATGTGTACCGTAGAGATGTGCCGAACAAATCTCTCTGTTCAACAGAAATTGGGGAAAAATAAACAGGAGGGTGAATAATTCTGACTTCATCTGTATATAGACTTAAATACACTGGACGGTGCAGTGCACGGATGCATAAGACATGGACTTACTTTAAACCTTAATAATCCCCAAAGGAGATGAACGAGCAGCACTTTCTGTGAGCTGGACATCAGTTTCTCAGGTTTTGTAAAATGAGGCACTTCTAGTTTAATCTTTGAAATGTACAGAAACTGTAATGTTGTATTTACCATTGTTAGGGTTATCTAAAGGTGTATATATTTACATTTATATATATATATATTAACATATATCGTAAGTGGGGCAACTGTTAGGAAACTCGTAGACTGCAGAGACATTCGGTGTGTTCCAAATGGGATATATCACCCTCTGAAGGGCACTTTAGAGTGATCACCATTATGGCCTCCATATTGAAGTGTCGTTCCAAACTGGAGTGCTCAAAACAGACCACTTTGAAGGGCCCTTCGGAAGGACTGATGGATACTTCGGTCCCTCATGATTCTTTGCACAGGAAGGTGGTTTGGTGTCACATACTGTGTTTCATTCAGAAGATCTCATCCCTATGCCCTAATCCCATCGAAGCAGTCACTACAGAGGGCAAACCCTTTAAAGGGATTAGGGTATAGGGATGAGCCCTACCAAATGAAACACAGTGTGTGACACCAAACCACTTTCCAAATGGAACGCAAGCAAAAAACTGAAGGTAATATTATTAATAGTATGAATTGAAACTCATTCATTCATTCATTTTCCTTCAGCTTAGTCCCTTTATTCATCTGGGGTCGCCACAGCGGAGTGAACCGCCAACTATTCCAGCATATGTTTAACACAGCGGATGCCCTTCCAGCTGCAACCCAGTACTGGGAAAACACTCATACACTACGGCCAATTGAGTTCATCAATTCCCCTATAGCGCATGTGTTTGGACTGTGGGGGAAACCGGAGCACCCGGAGGAAACCCACGCCAACACGGGGAGAACATGCAAACACACACAGAAACGCCTACTGACCCAGCCGGGACTCGAACCAGCGACCTTCTTGCTGTGAGGCCACAGTGCTAACCACTGAGCCACCGTGTCGCCTCGACTTCAGTATTCATAGAGAAAACAGCTTAGCGATTCCTGAGCATTAAACATAAAACACTGTCACTGAACACTGCTGTTTACACACTATTTGGAGATTCAAATCAAAATATATTAGTAGATTAGGCGTGATTATTCCTGAGTGATGAGTGTTTGAGTGTTGTTATGTTGTGTTGTTGATGATGTTTGTGGTCATTCTTCACAGCGGCTCTTAAATGCATCTTTAATGAAGCCATTAGTTGTGATATTGATGTTGAAAGGTTACAGAACTGACCTCCTCACACCGCGCTCAATCAGGACTATATTAAACACCACTGCTGCTCACATACACACACACACACACACACGTGCACTCATGTTCACATACACATACACACACACGTGCACTCATGTTCACACACACACACACACGTGCACGCATCTTCACATACACACACGTGCACTCATGTTCACATACACACACACACGTACACGTGGACTCACACACACAAACACAATCTATCATACAGACACACACACTCACATGGACACAAACACTCACACACACAAACATACTCACAAACATGCACACACACAATCTCTCATGCACACACATGCACTCAAACACACGCAGACAGACATTCACTCAAATAAACATGCACACACACAAATACAATCTCTCAGACCCACACACATGCACACAAACACACTCTCTCTCACACACAATCACACTCACACACACACACACACAAACACAAAAGAGCAACATGACCCAATCCTGAAGAAGATGTAGAAGTGTTGTGGAGCTTTCTGAAGAGCTTAATATAATCTGTGAGCTTACAGTTCTGTCCATGATCCTCTTTTCTTCTGCTAAAGCTTCATATTGCAGCCATAAAGAAGAGCTCATAACCTCTGAACAACGCTGAGAGACGATCGTGCAGAGGGCGAGGCTTTACTTCTGCTCACACCCCAGAGGAACACAACACTGTCCTTTCATGCTGAACACTCATTCATTCATTCTCCTTCAGCTTAGTCCCTTTATTCATCAGGGGTCGCCACAGCGGAATGAACCGCCAACTATTCCAGCATATGTTTTACACAGCCCTTCCAGCTGCAACCCATCACTGGGAAACACCCATACACACTTATTCACACACACTCATACACTACGGCCAGTTTAGTTCATCAATTCCCCTATAGCGCATGTGTTTGGACTGTGGGGGAAACCGGAGCACCCGGAGGAAACCCACGCCAACACGGGGAGAACATGCAAACTCCACACAGAAATGCCAACTGACCCAGCCGGGACTCGAACCAGCGACCTTCTTGCTGTGAGGCCACAGTGCTAACCACTGAGCCACCGTGCCGCCCCCATGCTGAACATATACAAGTTTAAAGCAATTCCTTTCTTCCATGTCTGATGTGAAAATCCTGCACACACACACACACACACACACACACACTTGTATACACACTTGGTTAGCAGGGACTCTCCATAGGTGTAATGTGTTTTATACAGTACAAAGCCCTCATTATATGGTCTGTGTGCATATATGTGTGTGTGTGCATGTATGTATGTGTGTATGCGTGTGTGTATATGTGCACGTGTGTGTGCATGTGTACATGCGTGTGTGTTTGTATTTGTGTGTGTATGCGTGTGTATATTTGTGGGCTTTTGTGCTTTTGTGTGTGTGATTGTCTGTGTGTGTGTATTTGTGTATATGTATGCATGCGTGTGCGTATATGTGTATGCATACATGTGTGTGTCTGCATATGTGTGTGTGTATATATGTGTGTATGCGTGTGTATATGTTAGTGTGTGCACATGTGTGTGAATATGTGTGTGCTCACATCTGGTTATGTGCATATGATATGTGTGTGCCGCCTGCGTATATGTTAGTGCATATATGTGTGTGCGTGTGCATGTGCATATGCGTGCGTATATACTAGTGTGTGTGCGTGTATGTGTGTGCGCGCATGTGCGTGTGTATCCTCCAGATGAAGGTGGAGACCGGAGGAGGACCGGCTTGCAGTGAGGCGGAGCAGCAGGAGTGTAAACACACACACGCACGCACGCACACTCACACACACACATCAGTGTCCCCGAGCTGCTCTGCTTCAGTCTGCCGGTTCATGAGCTCCGAACAGCGGATTACCCGAGCACTCCTCCAGCCTCCGCGCGCGACACCCGAGCACAGCGCGTGACACAACAACAACAACAACAAGAAGAAAACACACAGACACAGTCACCTGCTGAACACACACACGGCCAGCCTGACAGGTAAGTCTCATCCGCGCGCGCGCCTGTGTGTGTGCGTGTGTGTGTGTGTGTGTGTGTGTGTGCGTGCGTGTGTGTGTGTGAGAGAGCGCGTTTATCTGTAGCTGTGTGATCTGATGTGTGTTGTAAATCTTCCGTGAGGTCTTTGTGTTTATTCCTGAATGTTCTGTATGCACGATGATGATGATGATGATGAAGAAAAGTTTAATTGATTGTTTAATTGATCGGCTGATTCACCTGTCCCTGAGAAGCTTCAGGAAGTCTTGTAGATCTGCTAGAGTGAAACAGGCTCGTGGAGACTCTGAGTGGCTCCTGTGGAATCTCTTTGTTCAGTTTTAATGATCAATCATGCTGTGTGTGTGTGTGTGTGCGTGCGCGCGCGCGTGCGTGCGTGTGTGTGTGTGTGTGTGTGTGTGTGTGAGCAGCGCTGCTTGACTAATGTGTGATTGTACGAGTCTTCATGCAGATAATCCATTATGTTCATCCTGCTGGACTTCAAAAGCATCATGAGTGACAAAACACTGTGCGGCTCCTATTCATTGTGCTTAGGGACCCGTGTGTGTCTGTGCGTGTCTGTGTGTGTGTGCGTGCGCGTGTGTGTGTGTGTAGAAACAATTTAAAGTTATTTTTCACTCAAACATTATTATAATCATACCGTGTTTGATGTTCTGCACTATATCTCTGTATTGTGTCAGTTTGAATACTGCAAAGGTAGAGTTCACGAACACACTGAAGCGCTGAGGATGATGAGGATGATGATGATGATGGTGATTCTGGAATTTTGAGAATATGGTCAATTGTGCTTTAGCTGAACGTTGCAGTTTGACAGTAATGAGGTGTGTGTGTGTGTATGCATGTGTGTACATATGTGTTTGTGTGTGTGCATGAATGCATGTGTGTGTATGTCCATTTGTTTGTGTGTTAGTGTGTGTACATGTATGTGCATGTGTGTTTCCTCCCCCACCAGTGTGACACCAGCGCAGGGTCAGAGGTCAGTGGAGGGCAGGTGTGATGTGCTGAGGTGGGAGGGAGGGGGGTTTATAAGTCAGGATCAATGTTCAGCACATCCAGGGGGAATCCAGCGTATGCTCCGGCGTATCTCACCGAACCCACAGCATCTCTCGCTCAAGAATGTGGGAATTACGTAGGGTTGAGTGTGTGTGAGATCTGTGTTTTCGGACACTATCAGCATTCGTAACACATCTCCGTGCGTGCTCTCAAACAGGTCCAATGAGGAGGAAGAAATGAGCCTAATTAAAGTGAAAAGCAGGATGCTGTAACGGGAGGATAAATGGTGTGAGAGAGCTTAAGGGGCGATGGGAGAGAAAGGATGAGGGAAGAAAGGCTGCCAGACAAACAGATCTGTGTGTGAGAGAGAGTGTGTGTGTGTGAGTAAAATCCTCCTGGGAAACACGCCTCCGCTGCCAAAGCGGCGTCCAGCTCCTTTCTGTGTGCTCTTCATCACTCTCCTCTTCCTCTCTCTCTCGCTGTGTGACTTCAGATTCATGTGCTGATGAGCTGCCAAAGGTGGAGCGCGGCTCTTTTAGCTGTCGGATCTCCATCTCAGAGGTGCTAAAATCAGGCCGTGGAGGATTTCCCATCGCCCTGAATCAATGAGGCCCTGTTCACTGGAGAAATCACACATCCACAGTCATTTACATGCAGAAAAACACTTAGTTCACTGCGCTCAGGGTGTGAATATACACTGATGATGGGGGGTCAACTATTTCCGTAATGTCAGTTTGTGGAATACATGCTTCAGTTAATCATATTTATCTAATATATTAATAACAATGTATTTAAGATTTCAGTGTTTTGAGGGACATTTAGTGTATTCTGACCTACAAAAGCTACGATCAGCTATTTCAGAGGTTACTGTAGGACAAACTGGGTCTAATTTGACTTTACTTTTAGGCTATATGTAGTCTTTGAACACAGTTAATGTCTATCGGTGCTGTAGATCTGCAGATTCAGACTGATCAATCTCATATAGACTGACTGATTGCTGTGATTATGCATTCACAATGGTATGAACCGTTATAGGGGTGGACAAATGTGTATTTATTCATTCATTTTCCTTTGGCTTAGTCCCTTTATTCATCAGGGGTCGCCACAGCGGAATGAACCGCCAACTATTCCAGCATATGTTTTACACAGGGGCTGCACAGTGGCGCAGTGGTGTCGCACTGTCGCCTCGCAGCAAGAAGGCCGCTGGTTCGAGTCCCGGCTGAGTCAGTTGGCGTTTCTGTGTGGAGTTTGCATGTTCTCCCCGTGTTGGCGTGGGTTTCCTCCGGGTGCTCCGGTTTCCCCCACAGTCCAAACACATGCGCTATAGGGGAATTGGGTAAGCTAAATTGGCTGTAGTGTATGAGTGTGAATGAGTGTGTATGGGTGTTTCCCAGTGATGGGTTGCAGCTGGAAGGGCATCCGCTGCGTAAAACATATGCTGGAATAGTTGGCGGTTCATTCCGCTGTGGCGACCCCTGAATAATAAAGGGACTAAGCTGAAAAGAAAATAAATGAATGAATGAATGTTTTACACAGCAGATGCCCTTTCAGCCGCAACCCAGTACTGGGAAACACCCATACACACTCATTCACACACACACACACTCATACACTACGGCCAATTGAGTTCATCAATTCCCCTATAGCGCATGTGTTTGGACTGTGGGGGAAACCGGAGCACCCGGAGGAAACCCACACCAACACGGGGAGAACATGTGAACTCCACACAGAAACGTTTCTGCATGTTTAATTCAGTGTGTTGCTGTTTTTAATGCAAAGCGAATAGCTTGATCTCACCAGTGTGTGATTTGTGCGCCAGTGTGACCCTCAGGACCGCCTGCTGACCCCGGCTCACACCACTGAAAACGATGACAGCTAAAATAAATGGTTTCATTCATAATTGAGCATGGCTGCAGCAACAGCGCATCGATTCATGCATTGATTTCGCAACTCATTTTTGTGCATTTTTTCATTGTTGTGTGAACTGACCCTTTAGATGAGCCTGAAACTGGGCTTTAGTTCGGTTTACAGCACAAGAATGGCTCAGCTTTTGTGCATTATGTGTGTGTGTGTGTGTCTGTGTGTGTGTGTGTGTCTGTGTCTGTGTCTGTGTGTGTGCAGTTTCTGTGCATTGGGCTGTGTGTGTGTGTGTGCGCAGTTTTTGTGCATTGGGCTGTATGTGTGTGTGTGTGCGTGTGTGTGTGTGCGCAGTGTTTCCTCTGTTCCTCCAGCGCGTCTCTCATGCTCCTGTGAGGAGTCTGTCTTTGTGTTGTGTGTGTGTGGTTGAGACGGCGGGCATTAATTTCGCTCTGGACTGGAGTGTGTAAATAAGTGAATGTGTGGGAGCCGCTGCTCGCTGGATCTGGGCCCTTCATCACCCTGAGCGGACACGCATGAGAATCGCACAATGCCAGCTCCACAATGCCAGCCTGTGCCCATCTCCAGCGCTTCCGGAGGCCTCGTCTCTGTCCGGGAACACTGGGGCGCTTGTGTTCACCTCCGGCCGCCGCCAAACCGCACAAAACAATCCCGCCACTGCCTGTTTGTCAGCGCAGAGGCTTTTCAAAGCCACAGAAAAAAACTGCGATGAGAAAACAATTAAAAGCCCCTCCTGAACGCGGCGCGCTCACATTTTCCCAGCTCAGGGAGCCTGTGAACGGGCCCGAGCCTCTAAACGGAGCCTTTATTCCTGCGCTCTTGGCTGCTGCTGGACCCTCAATGAGGAGGAACAGAGGAGCCTTTGTGGAGGAGCTGGCAACCCTCAACACTGCGCTTCATTAAGAGCTCTCTATCGCTCTGTCCATCCCTCCGTCTGTCTGTCTATCCCTCCTAATTTCTGTCTTTCCATTTATCTATCTGTCTATTGCTCTATCCATCCCTCATACTGTCTGTCTGTCTGTCTGTCTATCTATCTATCTGTCTGTGTGTCTGTCTGTGTGTCTATTTATTCATCTCTCTGTCTATTTATCTACCTATATGCATCTATCTATATATCCGTCCATCCATCTGTCAATTTAACTATCCATCCTTCCTTCTTTCTGTTTGTCTATTTATCTATCTGTCTATCATTCTATCCATCTCTTATTCTGCCCATCTGTCTATCTGCATCCATTCGTCCATCCATCTATCCATCCATCCATCCATCTATCTGTCCATCCAGTCGTCTATCTATCCATACATCCGTCCATCGACTCATCTATGTCTATCCATTCATCCTTCCATCCATCCATCCCTCCTTCTGCTCACTGTACATCCATCCATCTATCTATCCATCCGTCCATCATATCATATATGTCTATCCATTCATCCATCCATGCATCTGTCCATTAATCTACTCGTCCATCTATTCATCCGTCTATCTGTCCATCTATCCATCCATCCATCTATATGTCTATCCATTCATCCATCCATTCATCTATCCATCTGTCTATCCATTCATCCATTTATTTATTCATTCATCCATCCATCCATCCATTTGTCTATCTGTCTATCCATTCATCTATCCATTCATGTATCCCTCCTTCTGCTCTGTCCATTCATCCATCCGTACGTCCATCCATCTATTTCTATCCATCGATCAATCCTGCTCTCTGTCCATCTATCCATCCATCCTTCTGTCTATCCATCCATCCATATATCCGTCCATCTATCCATCCATCCATCCATGTATTCCTCTTTCTGCTCTCTGTCCATTCAGCCATCGACCCATCTATTCATCCTTCCGTCCACCTATCCATCCATATATCCCTCATTCTGTCTGTCCATCCGTCCATTCATCCATCCATCCATCCTATTGTGTGTTTTTGTGGAAGAGTGTTAAACTCAGTGTGTGGAGGGCCGCAGCTCTGCACAGTTTAGTGCCAGCCCTGATTCCCCGACCCCTGGCTGAGTCTGACACCTGTGCTTCAGTGCATCCCTGTGTGCATAATCAGCAGTGTGTGTGTGTGTGTGTGTGTGTGTGTGTGTGTGTGTGTGTGTGTG
>CAIGQV010019532.1:194393-206003 GCA_903798115.1 Danio jaintianensis | reverse complement strand
AGACTAGTGGGCGGGGCTTTTCCCCTCTGATGACACGTACAAAGGGAGAATGTCAATCAAAGTGTTTCTGCATCAAGTCTGATTAGAACAAATATGTTATGATGACCTGTGAATATGATGTGGATGGTGCGTGCGCAGGAGTGCTGGCTTATATGATTGACCCAGATGTGTGCTGGTGTTCATCTGCTCTGTTTCTCCGCAGTTGTGGATAATGCCGAAGCACGTGGAGGTACGGATGCACGAAAGCCACCTGGAGCCCATCGAGGCCCGGCCGCTTTCCAAATGGGGCTCCATCTGCCAGAAGATGCGGAAGAACCTGCTGCTCACGCTGACCGTGTTGGGTGAGTGCTGGACGCCTCACACACACACACACGCACACACACACACCACGGCTGCACAATACATGGGAAAACACTTACCTTATCGCCATTATGGAGCCTGTTCACTCTGTTCAATCTGATTGGTTGTTCATGAGCATATCTGAATTGCAGCTCTTCCTCAGACTGCAGCCAATGAAGGCCACAAACTGGCACCATGCAAATATCTTAGAAGGTTATGCAGGTTTGTGCAGCTGGATTTACTGTAGAATGGCCTCTTTTAGAGACAATAACTCGATTTGCCATTGATTTTAGCCACGTTTAGAGTTCTACAGTGACACTCAGCTACATTATACACAATAAAAGCATCATTCGAGCAGTGTGAGCCCTGTATGTCTGGTGTGTGGAGTCCAGAAGCAGAAGCGCTCTTTATTTCTTCATCTCTTCATCTCTCAGGTGTGATTATGGGTGCCGTGTCAGGAATGCTGCTGCGTGTGGCGTCTCCCATCGATGACAACATCGTGATGGTGATCGCCTTCCCTGGAGATATCCTGATGAGGATGCTGAAGATGCTGATCCTGCCCTTGATCATCTCCAGTCTTATCACAGGTAACACACACACACACACACACACACACACACACACACACATCAGAGTATCCTGAGAGAACAGTGTGCAGAGATTCCTCTATGATCAGTCTGATGCAGTCTCGGTGCAGGAGCAGATGTGAATTATTTGTGTGTATGGGAACTGATGTGATGTGTGTCTCCTGAACTCCAGGTCTGGCTGGTCTGGATGCCAAGTCGAGCGGCCGTCTGGGCTCCAGAGCCATGATCTACTACATGACGACCACGGTGATCGCGGCGGTGCTGGGTGTCATCCTGGTGCTGCTCATCCACCCCGGAAACCCCAAACTCAAGGAGAATCTGGGAGAAGGAGCCAAAAACGACGAGGTGTCCAGTCTGGACGCTTTCTTTGACCTGATCAGAAACCTGTTCCCCGAGAACCTGGTCCAGGCCTGTTTCCAGCAGGTGAAACTCACACACACCGCACGTCAGACGTCAGCAACTGCATTTAATACACTATATGAGTGCATGAATCAAATTAGAACAGTATGCATTCATTTTTGCTTTGAAAAATACCATCCCTTTTTAAAACGTTCTTCAACACACGTTTGACTGCAGTTTGTAGGTAAATGAACACTAGGGGGCAGTATAACGATGAACTTTTGTTCCTTTTCACACTAATGATAATTACAGGGATATTATTGACATAAAGGAGTATTTTGTGCAGTTCTTTGCACAACACCACATAAATACCCCTAAACAACACATTTGCTTCACCTATATTTCTCCATATGGACGATTTTTCTGTCGTGGTCACTTTGTACGGTGCTGTGTTTGTGTCACAGCACACGGGTTCGAGTCGGGTGAAGCTCGCTTCCACAAAGAAATGAAATCAATGTCAAATGATACCATTATGTGGTCGCAGTGCACTTTTCTCTTATGTTTATTTTGAAAACACTATTTGTTAAGTTAGGAAGGAAACTAAATCGTAAGGCTGATGGCTTTTTATTTGCATGTTATTGTTTTTTATTTAACTATAAACACTATTTTTATCTTCTGTAGGTTATGGATAAAATATGGTAATTCTAATAGTTTATTAAAATGTATTAGGTTTTTGGAAATTACCCCCCCCCCACCCCCTCATTGTCCTGTGTCTCCCACTTTGGGTACGACCGACTGCATTAATGTATTTCAGATTAGCAGCAGTGTAGACAGCGCCCTCTAGTGTATTTGTCATCTGAAATGTGCAGTAAAAATCACAAAAACTGTAAAGCCAATCTTTCAGACTGCCCCCTGGTGTCTGCATGCAGTGAAAGTCATGAACCCTGCCCTCATGTAAACCAATAGGATTATTCATTCATTCATTCATTCATTTTCCTTCAGCTTAGTCCCTTTATTCATCAGGGGTCGCCACAGCAGAATGAACCACCAACTATTCCAGCATATGTTTTTACGTAGTGGATGCCCTTTCAACCTAGTACTGGGAAACACCCATACACACTCATTCACACACACTCATACACTACGGCCAATTGAGTTCATCAATTCCCCTATAGCGCATGTGTTTGGACTGTGGGGGAAACCGGAGCACCCGGAGGAAACCCACGCCAACACGGGGAGAACATGCAAACTCCACACAGAAACACCAACTGACCCAGCCGGGACTCGAACCAGCGACCTTGCTGTGAGGCCACGGTGCTAACCACTGAGCCACCATGCCGCCTGTAAAAACAGATTGCACCTAAAACATTGTTTCCCAGATTTTAAGTAGTTTTTATTCCATTTTAAATGACCTTAATTAAGCAGGCTTTTATTATCCCGGTGTAAATCTACACTAAGCAGACAATATGACCCTAATATATAATAATGTTTAAAGGGGGCCTGACTCTTGTGATGTGTACATGCACAGATCCAGACGGTGGTGAAGAAGGTGGAGGTTCAGCCGGATCTGGACGACACCAACAGCACCATGTCGGAGTATCTGTCCAACGCCACCAAACCTCCACCCATCTTCCAAGACAAGAAATCCCTGCAGTTCAAGAGTGGCATGAATGTGCTGGGTACGAGAACGCACACACACACACACACACTCATGGCCAGCGCTCGGAAACATGCTTTCACAAGGACTGCAACACTTATTCTTTAATAAACCAACTAAATGTGCTGCTTTTTAAGGAAATAATTGCAGTAGGTTACTTTTGTCTTACTTTTTATAGTTAAGTTCATATTTCAAGACAAAATGTCACTAAATACACACACAAACATTATTTTTTGAGATATAATTTGTGTAATTATTGAATTATTCCTCATCTGCATCTCTCCGTCTGCTCCAGGTCTGATCGGATTCTTCATCGCCTTTGGTATTTGTATGGGAAAGATGGGAGAGAAAGCGAGACTGATGATCGAGTTCTTCAACATCCTCAACGAGATCGTCATGAAGCTGGTCATCATGATCATGTGGTCAGTCCTGCAGTGCTGAAGACTGGCTTTGCATTGGCAGTAGCTGTGTTTCCATACAAAGATGAGAACTAGATTCATGCACAAAACTTTAATATGGGATAAAACATCAGTGGATAAAGCAGCGTTTCCAGTCACTGAGGGTACAGAAGAGCATAAACTCCTCAGCTCCTGCACAGATATTGCTGAGAGGAGTGTAGTGTGCTGCACTGTTGGGATTCGCCACTGTGGTGTTTGTTCTTCTCTGATAAATGAGTTGCGCCTCAGAAGACGAAACCTAAATCTGTTTATAGCAGAGTTTATGTGCATTTTTATTATCAATTAAAAAGTTTATCCTACTCCGTGAAGTGCATACCATACGCTTCTAAAGGTGATCTATTCTACCCCTTTTTACAAGATATAAAATAAGTCTCTAATGTCAATGTCTGTGTTTAAACCCCTTATAAAGTGATTTTTGCAGAATAGGTCCTGTTTATTGCGCATTTCCTAAATTTAATCTAAGTTTCCATCAAGCATTTGTTTTAATGCAACAATCCAACATGTGCATAAGGATATGTGTATGGAAGCCCGGCTAGTGTGGTGTGTGTTCAGACTCAGAGCATGGATTGTCTTCCAGGTATTCTCCCTTCGGCATCGCCTGCCTGATCTGTGGGAAGATCATCTCCATCAAGGATCTGGAGGTGGTGGCGCGGCAGCTGGGCATGTACATGATCACGGTCATCGTGGGTCTGATCATCCACGGAGCCATATTCCTGCCCTCCATCTACTTCGCCATCGTCAGGAAAAACCCCTTCTCCTTCTTCATGGGCATCTTCCAGGCCTGGATCACGGCTCTGGGAACCGCTTCTAGGTTTGGCATCACAACACATCAGTTATAATCTCCACTGGAGAAAATATCCCTAAATTAGCAGCTTCACCTGTTTTATGATTCATGTTTTTATTTGTGTATATCTGCTGTTGAACTGCATTATGGGATCTTGATCTTTCCTCCAACAACTTTTAACCACTTCAAGCGCTGGAACTCTGCCCGTGACGTTCCGCTGTCTGGAGGAGAACCTGGGCATTGATAAGAGAGTCACACGCTTCGTTCTTCCAGTCGGAGCCACCATCAACATGGACGGAACGGCGCTCTATGAGGCTGTCGCTGCCATCTTCATCGCACAGATGAACGGGATTGATCTAGATCCTGGTCAGATCGTCACCGTCAGGTAAGACTACATACAAAACACACCTAATATTAAAACTTCATCTTTACAAGAAGTCTCAGACGTCTTCAGAATGTGTGTGTGTGTGTCAGAGATCACTTACTTTACCATGCTGTAGATACCCAGATTTGGGTAAAAGCAAAACAAGTGTGTCTCTTTAAATGCAAATAGCCTAATGCTCCCGCCCTCTTCCCAGAGACTGTGCTCCGCCCCTTTTCCAGAGCTGGGTGGAGGCTTTACAGCTTGTGCCTCAGTTACTCCACTGTGCTCCGGCCTCTTCTCTGATTAGGAGCCGCCGTATCGTACGAATCTTCTCCTCCATTACTGCACACCTGCCTACAGTTCTCTTTCATAGGTACAGTCCACACCGCCCATAAAACCTCAGCTTAAAACCTGGTCTGGTGGCAGTAACACTGAGGAAGTGTGTACTTATGCTTTAACTGTATATGTTCACACTATCGCAGATCAGAAAATATTGTTCTCCTCAGTGTCCACCATGACGGAAGTGTCCTCATCAGAGAGAGAGACCGGGCAGTGTGTGAATCCCCTGTTGTTCAGCAGGGAGTAAACATGATGAACTGTCCACATTTAGGTATTTCTGAAAGTGAAAGTGTTTGCCAAAGATGCGTTTATCTTTAGGAGAAGCCGTGTGACTGACGGTCCTTCGTCCTGCTCATCCTGCAGTTAGCCATGCGTTTGGAGTTTGACGTTGACTGTGGAAGATCAGCAGATGGTCTCAGTGTTCCTCTCGCTCTCCCTGAAGTGTGTGCAGAGCGTATCTGACAATGAACATTCCACTTTCAGACGCTTCAGAGACACCAGACGCTGCTCGGTCATCGGTCCTAGTTTTGGAGGATTATCTAGTTTGAGTTTTTGTATTCGTGTAATCTACAAACTTTAAAAACGCAGACAGCATACTGATGATGTTCAGCACTCGTTTAAAAGATTATTTACAGATCAGGACTATCCTGGAATCTATCGGTTATGCCAGCGTTTCCCAACACTGTTCCTGGAGGCACACCAACAGTACATTCTCCCTTATCTGACCGTTAACTTCAGGTTTTGGAGTCTCTTCTATGTCCTGCTGAGCTGATTCAGGTGTGTTTGATTAGAGAGAGGTTGAACATGTGCACTGTTGGTGTGCCTTCAGGAACAGGGTTGGGAAACACCATGGGAAATAATGATGAAAAAATACATGGAAGTTATGAAAGTCATGCTGGAAAATTGAAGAGTAAAAATAAAAGTATGGCAGGAATCCAGTGCTGGTTTGAGTGTGTTTGTGTGTAAAATGCTGGAGAACTGACTGGGGTTGCTAAATGGACTGTTTGATTAGATCAGGGGTCACCAACCCTGTTCCTGGAGGTCTGCCTTCCTGCAGAGTTCAGCTGAAACCCTGACCAAACACACCTTCTGTAATTATCAAGTACTGCTTCAGGTCCTAATGAATTGGTACAGGTGTGTTTGATCAGGGTTGGAGCTGAACTGCAGGAAGGCAGATCTCCAGGAACAGGGTTGGTGACCTCTGGATTAGACTGATCACAGGACACCTGCTGGTGACAGAAGATAATGCACAATTAAAAGCAGAATCTAAATCGTGTTTGGTGTGAACGGGCCTTAAGTGTTTGCATTCCCATCCTTCATCCAGTCTTACAGCGACGCTGGCCAGTGTGGGAGCTGCCAGTATTCCCAGTGCTGGACTGGTCACCATGTTGCTGATCCTGACGGCGGTGGGTTTGCCCACTCAGGACATCAGTCTGCTGGTGGCGGTGGACTGGCTGCTGTGAGTATTCTCCATTTGCAGATCTTAGAAGCATTACCTGCAAGCATGATTAAGAGGCTTCAATGTGTTCAAAACTGGTGTGTTAACTCATACTCCATCCCCTAGCCATATCACACCAGTGCTTTTACAGCTGCTCTGGCCTCCTGTTCAATCGCGTATTGATTTGAAGTTACTTATTTTAACCTATAAGCAATACATATATTCCTCCTAAAAAGCTGGCTCAGAGTAAATCCTAAATCTGGTTCGAGTCCTTCTGTGCGGGAGGTCATCATCTTTGCACTTTTTACGATGTAGATTGTGTCAAAGCAGCTTAGCGTAGATGCAGTTCTAGTAAAAGTTGTCACAGTTGAAGTTCAGTTTAGTTGAGTTCAGTGTCATGCTAATATAACTAAAGTGTATTACTGTGATGATGATGATGATGATGATGAGAGCATGTGCTGATGTCTTTTCAGGGACCGTTTCCGTACCTCAGTGAATGTGGTGGGAGACTCGTACGGCGCAGGTATCGTTTATCACCTGTCCAAGGCAGAGCTGGACGCTCTGGACGCCCAGCATGGGAAGACTGACGACATCGAGATGATGACCAAGACCCAGTCCTACTATGATGACCTCAAAAACCATCATGAAAACAACTCCAACCAGTGCGTCTATGCTGCTCAAAATTCAGGCTTAGTAGATGATTGCAAGGTACAAGCCACGCTTACGGACGTAGAGACATCCATATAACACACCTCTGCATGACTGCATATATGTAATACACATATATATGCTGTGTGTATGATTTGAGTGTGTATGTGTACTCTGCATGTATTAACATATGCTTGCTTCTTTTCTTGGAGCTTATTTTGAGAATATAACAACATCATATGTTGTTAAAGTTTGTTTTTTTTACCATGAACTACTAAATATACTAAAATACTACAGTGTTTTTTAACCATACTATTACTTCAATTACTATAGTTGTTGTGTTACCATAGCAACTGTAGAATCACCACATTGGATTAATTCATGCACTTTACTATAGTACGGTTCAAGAACACTTCAGTGTGTACTGTAAATTACTATAGTATTTTTATATGTGGGCTCGTCAGTCGACATCTTTCTTTTCTAGATTTGATCATGTTGTGAGATGGTGTGTTCTGGGTTCTCTTGTTATCTCTGCTCCTGCTGCTGTTGTCTTGTGTTTGCATGCTCTGAATGTGAATCTGAACTTAACCCAAACTAACCCACGTTATCTAAAACTGCAATCCACTGTAGAAGCCTCGCAACATAACCACTCACAAGCGCTTGTAAGATGGTTGTACCTTGTGTTTTTGTATTCATTTATGCACGTTTTTTGTCTATATCATATCACAGTGTGTGTATTTGTCATTGAGTGTCCTCATGCAGGTAAAACAGCCGAATGGTTTCAGTTTTTATCACAGTTATATGTAAAAGCTTTAGTTTTGGAGCACAGATTTCTAAGCAATAGTATTGATTGCCATGTTTTATTGCAGAAATGAAAGATTGGATTAGGAGGAACAATATAGAATCACTTTCAGAATGATTTATACTAGCAATGAAAGTAAAAACTTGAACAAACAATCAGAATCTGGGCTCCATTTGGAGACTAGTATCGCTGCGTTCACACTAAAACATGACAGTGTATTATATGTCTTATTTCTCTAAATCTAGGGGGTGTAGATGTAGAAGAAAGCCCCCAGTATAAAGTGAAATCTCAGAAATCTTTGCTCCAGATGTGTGTTTGCTGGCCCTGGGCTCAGATGTGTGTGATGTTTCAGGTAACCCTGGCGGCCACCAACGGCTCGACTGCGGAGATCACAGTCATTGAGGAAGAACCCTGGAAAAACGAATAAAGCAAAAGCACACAAACCCCCCCAAAAGCGGAGACAACCAACCTACATCCATGCACATAGAGCACAAACAGCTTTCCTAGATGATTCCTGTTCGTTTCTAACCTCTTTAACTAAATATAAACACACGTAGCACGAGAATGTGAGGCCAAAAGCTGACACGCTTGTGTAAAGTATTCTCCATGCCAGTAAACTTCAACACCTTTATGTTTGAGGAGTGTTTTTCAGACACACACTGCCTGTAGCTGCTCACCGTATGAACCTCCTCTCTCACCGTAGATCTTCTCTGTCCAATCACAGCGTTTCTCATCAGGCTCATAGGGTGTTGCTAGGACACAGACGACTGTACGGCACACGTGTGTGTGTTCTGTGTGTGTGTGTGTGTGTGTCTCAAGAGCACAAACACCTTTCAGGCCAGTATATTTACAGTTCAGGTTTAACAAGAGCCCTTCAGATGTACCGAAATATGCAATGCAAGCCTTACGTTTCATTCCTAATAAAGCACAAATCATATATATAAATATATTTATGTTGCACAACCAAAACAACGGCTGAATCACGAACTCCAGAAGTGCATCTCTTAAATCGACACGGCTATTTTTATACCGGGTTTGGCTTTATTAACCGATTTACACATCCAGTACATGTTGACAAGCCATCTAAACTAGCCCACATCTGCTCAGAACATTCCCCAACGCGGATGAGATGTAGAAATAAACTCAGGCTCCTCGATAAACCCAGCGTATCTGTCAGGGAAATGAACATTCCTGCTGCAGAGCGAGATCGTCTGAATGAAGCGCATGCTGGAGAGAATAAATGTTTACCTGTTTTTATAATCCAGTGTTTTTAAATACCTAATGCCTTCGTGTCTTTTACTGCTGACGCTGTTTTATTTTCATTTAATCACACTTTTGCATCCCTTTTAAAAGTTTTTACCTCAGAAAAACACATTTGCCAAGGCTATCGCAACCAACACGTCGCTAAAATCACTGATACTGATTACAATTAATCATTTTAAAGAGGATTTTATATGTAAGCTGATCCAAAACACTACCTCTGGATGTCCGTCCTCTTTCATCTCCTCCAGACGACTGTTTCTGAGCCCCGTCATGCTGCAAAACATCACTTCCTGTCCGATCGACCAATCACACGCGTCCACATACCTCACCAAGCCAATCAGAGATTCACATTCGAAAGCCCAGATATGGATTCTAGATCCCTAATGTGTCTAATCGGTTTGCTAACTAAACAGTGTTATAATCTTCGCCATGAAAACAAACGCCATCTGAACACGCACCGTAATGTGAATTTTGGCTGACGTGTCCAGCGTCGGCCCCTGAGCCTCCGTCGTGTTTGATCTCACTGTTAGCTGCATGGACATTTAGTGTTTTGCACCAGTTTCTTAAAGTAAAGCATGCATTTTGAAGTGCCTCCTTGCACTTTGTGTATATACTGAAGGCAGCGGCGCTGCTAGTGCAGGAAACCGGGGGCCCGGGCCCCAGACGCTTTTCCCCACTGAGGGCCCCAATTATTCCACCGTTCCGCATTTTCTACCTAGGGATTCTGACCCAATGAAATGTACTGTACGGGGCCCCGAACTCCTAGCGGCGCCACTGATCGTGGGTAACATCAGTATGATATTTTCAGTCGTAGAACCGTGGAGATAGTGTTTAATTGATGTGAGCGTTTTAATGAAAGTGTTTTTGTAATCCTGTAGCGCTGTATTCCCTCTTCGTGCTGCATAAAATACTCTAGTCAAATCTCTAGAAGCGTAGTGAGTTTAACTCTCATTTCAGCAGTTTCATATCCTGATCTGGAATGTTTTTTTCTTCCCTACAGAAATATATATATACGTGTGTGCGTGTGTGTGCGTGTGTGTGTGTGTGTGTGTGTCCTGCATTTATATGTCAGAAATTAAACATTTTAATCTAACATGCAACTCAAAAAAAACACAAAAAAAACGAAGATATTTGTATATTATATATGGCATCTCAAAATATTCACCCTATATTTTTGAGGATGTTTTACGATAGACATTGTGATAGTCTTCTATATGATTCTGTGTTATATGTACATCAACCGTCTGGAACATCTGGATGAGATATGCTGACCATATATAAAAGCACACTGTCTGAAGTCTGTGTTGAGCCACATCTGTTCCTGCACTCCATTCCTCCTCATATATTTCGTACACACAAAGACAGGCACAATTTTGATGTCAAGCATTATTAGGATAACCCGTGTTTATTATTCTTACTTAACCGCCTTCATCTGGAAGCGTCATTAGTCGATGGTTTACATCCCTGACAGTGTGAACTCATCTCTCTTCTGCTCCTCACCCTTTTTGTGATGTGATTTTTTTAATGCAAAGGGAGAGGAAACTATAGTCAAAAGGAATGTGGTGAAATAAATGATTTCCTGTGTCATAGCTGTGAAATAAAAGTGTGTTCATGCATATCAATATGTGTTGTACCATTGGTGTACATACAGTTATTATAACTAATAAATGTTGATTCATAACTAATTCCAGTCTTGTTTATTGATCTAGCGGAGAACGTGTCATTATTATGATCGTGTCATCTAGCTTTTGCAAATATATTACCTCATCACACATGGAAATGTACAACTAGAGTATCCTCGTGTCATCATTTAACCATTTCTCCCCAGGATAGCACGTTCAATGAGAACAGCAGTGGTCCTGAAACCGAGCCTTGCAGCACACCATACTGAACTTGTGATGTATATGACATTTATTGCTGGTCATATTCTCAAACCTATCCAGGACATTTTGTGGTCAACATTTGCAAAGCATCACCAATGTCCAGGAGCATTAACAGAGACGCAAACATCGGATTAAAGCTGGATTCTTGTTACAAACAGTGCTAAGAGCTCCGAGGAGGGCTGCTTCACTCCTTCACATTCACACTGTAATGACATTAAACGCAGCAGTTAACAGAAACATCAGAGCATTAGGTCATGAGTGAGGGTACAGCTTGTGGAGAAATGTACAACACAGGTGTGTGTTTGCTCGTTTCAGTCCACACACACACACACACACACACACACACACACACACACACACACACACAATACATCTACACTGTATTTAATCATTTAGCAGACACTATCCACAGTGATGAGAAGCAATTAAATCATCAAAAGAGCAACAATATACAAGTGTGTTTAACAGCCTGAAACAGTAGACAGAGCACAAGTACACACACACACTCTGTTCAAACACTCATTCTGTACACACACACATTCATTTTTTACACACAGAAACACATTTTGCACACACACTCATTCTTTACACACACACACACACACACACACACTCACATTCTGTACAGAATCATGCATTCTACTCACACATTATGTACACAGACACACACACACACTCATTCTGTACACACACACATTCTCACTCTCTC
>CAIGQV010019532.1:179783-191584 GCA_903798115.1 Danio jaintianensis | reverse complement strand
ACACACACACACACACACACACACACACACACACACACACACACACATACACTAAGGCCAATTTAGTTGATCAATTCCCCTATAGCGCATGTGTTTGGACTGTGGGGGAAACCGGAGCACCCGGAGGAAACCCACACCAACACGGGGAGAACATGCAAACTCCACACAGAAACACCAACTGACCCAGCCGGGACTCGAACCAGCGGCCTTCTTGCTGTGAGGCCACAGTGCTAACCACTGAGCCACCGTATCACCCTGTTTTCAAGCCTGTAATTTTATTTATAATTATTTTTAGGTGTTTTCCACGTTTATTATGATAGCACAGTGGAGATTACAGACAGGAAAGCATCGGGAACAGAGAGAGAGGGAAAGGATCGGCAAAGTCGAGAACACGACTAGCTCTTGGAACCGACAGTTGTCAGGTTATTAAAAGCAAACAGCAGCCACACACACACACAAACACAATAATCTCATTTTAAACGAGTATTTCCAACCTGCTGATGTGGAGGAGTCTGCGTCTGTAGAGCCGTGTGGAGTGAAGCGCTCTGGAGAGACTGAAACACATTCACACGTCACACACACACACATATACATGTGTTATATATATATATATATATGTATGTGTGTGTGTATAAATAGTCTACAGAACAAACCACTGTTATACAATGACTTGCCTAATTACCCTAACTTTACCCTAATTACCCTAGTTAAGCCTTTAAATGTCACTTTAGGCTGAATACTAGTGTCTTGAAGAATATCTAGTCTAATATTATGTGCTGTCATCATGGCAGAGATAACAGACATCAGTTATTAACACTATTATGTGTAGACATGTGTCTTCTCCATTAAGCATCACTTGGGTAATCAATTTATATTTGACAGCAGGGAATCAGCTGTATATATGCAGGTATAACAGGACTGAAGGGTGGATTATTAATGAACTCGTCTACATCAACTCTGCTCCACCTTCAGCTGATATCAGAGACCCGTCACCTGTGTTCTGCCCGCGGCCCGGGCCTGTGGTGTCTTGATGAGCGGCTGACGTGCTGATCTGCGGCTCTGTGGACGTCTGAGAGGTCGAGTCTGTCCCGTTGGGCTCCCCGGGGCTGTGTGGAGAACTGGTGTGTGTCGTGTTTCCCTCAGGTGTGTCTCTCTCTCCGTCTGCTGCTGCAGTGTTCTGAGCAGATTCTGGACAAACACAGGTGTGATTTACACAGTGACTGATTATAGAGGAAAACTCTGTGTGCTGGCAGTGAGACAATGGGGTATATGCAGAGTTTTAGTCATTTAATTTTCAGTAGCCGTTTCCCAGTACTGGGTTGCAGCTGGAAGGGCATCCGCTGTGTAAAACATATGCTGGATAAGTTGGTGGTTCATTCCGCTGTGGCGACCCCTGATTAATAAAGGGACTAAGCTGAAGTAAAATGAATGAATGAATGAATTTTCAGTGCTTCTGGTGAACTTTATGCCGTTACAAACTCGGCACTCCAGTATTTTCAATGGAGTTTCTGCGCTCGCCTGCTGATCCTGACGGCGCGTGTGTGTAAACCTCTTTCCATCTCGTTTACGCTTGAACAACTGAATGAATGCTGAAGTCTATTTGACTGATTATACTTTAATTACATTACAACATCGATGCTGTAAAAGGATGTGATGCTGTCACATAAACTGGAAGTTTATCAGTAGGGGAAAAACAGTAGCTGTGCGTATAGCCTATTATTAGATATACAGTATGACAAGACAGAGTGCAGCATTTCTGTACAGAAATCAAGAGATCTGTGTGTGGATCAGAGGATTGAGTTTTCCTGAATCTTTTAAACACGTAAAACTGACAGGCCTGTGAGTGAGCTTCAGATGATCAATACATACGGTTGAATATAATACACTGTATAAATGCACACAGTTCCTTCATGTAGTCCAAACTCAAATAGATAAAGTTAACTCAATTGTTTTTACAAATTTAAGTGGATTGAAGATAAACAATTATGTTCCCAAACATTCAGCTCATTTAGATAAGCAGTGTAAAATAAGTATTGAACGCGTGATGATTTTTCCTGGTGAATATATATCTAATGGAGCTGTTGACGTGAGATTGGACCACATTTTGATAAAACCTAAACAGTCCAAAAATAATCTGAATAAAATAATTAATAACAATGGAAGGACCCAAGAAGAACTGAACTACTGAAATGTATTTAACGCTGTAATAATGGCTGTCTTGCTTTGCTCAGGGGTGTTATTGCCCCAGACCTCTGGCCAGTTCTGTGGGTCTCGTCTACTTCTCTGATCTTTAGCTCTTCTTCTCTCCTGGACTGAGCTCAGCTGATTGGCTGTTCTTTCTACAGGTTTATGTTTTCTGAAAGCAGCTGATAGTTTTCTTGTGTGTGTTTGGATCATTGTGTTGCCAGATGTCCACCCTGATCTTCATCTGCTGATGTAGGTGTTGCTGAAGCTGATAATCTTCATTTACACTGACGAGCTGCTGAATAACACGGACAGATCTCAGATTGCTGTCTGGACTTTCCGTGTGCTTTAACACCTTCATTTCTTCATCGGGTCCATACCTTATCCCTGCGTCATTTCCGTTTATTTCACATTGCTTCATTTCTAATCTAATTAGTCCTGTTTTATTTGTTTGTATGGCTTGCTTTGGTTATTACTGACATCTGGTCAAACTTTCAACTCAATGGCATCTTTAGAAGTATGATTTCTGAGAACAATGGTGACGTGTTCAGTACTGATTTTACCCGCTGTATGTGTGTGTGAGATAGTTCCCCTAAACGGAATATCCTGCCATTATTCACTCTCTCTTCACATTATCTTTCTTCTGTTGAGGAAATTCCACCAAACCTAATCCTCTTCTGTAGCATCGCTTTGGAAACTGGCACTGAGACTCGCTTTTAAAGCTTGATGGTGTGTAAATGAATGTTGAAAATAATTTTGTCCGGTTATTAAAAGCAAACAGCAGTCACAAAAACAAACAATGATTTTATTTTAAACGAGTGTTTCCAACCTGCTGATGTGGAGGAGTCTGTGTCTGTAGAGCCGTGTGGAGTGAAGCGCTCTGGAGAGACTGAAACACATTCACACGTCACACACACACACACATATATAATATCCAATATACAGTGCTCTGCATAATACATGTGAACACACCTTTTGAAAATTAACATTTTTATCCATTTCTCAGTGAATATAGACAATATATTTTAGTGCGTTTAAACAGATCAGTTTTATTAAACAGTAATATCCATTCAAATAAGAGTTTGATCACCGAACATCTTCAGGAATAGAAAGATCAAACTCAAACCACTTATTGCTACTACAAGATGTCAGATCTTTTTAATATATATTTATGTTTCTCTTGCTTTTCCTGTTTATTAACATTTCATTCAATACTTTCCCCTGTCATATTAATTATGGTGTAGTAATGTGTGGCCTGAGGTCTTCAGTTTTTCTGTTGATCAGTGTTGTCTTTGGCACTGACTAATCTAATGTATCTGCACACATATATCACTGTAAAGCATCCTGGAGAGTATTACTGTGCAGGAGAGATCTGTGAGGAGGAACTCATTTATGATGTATTTATCACAACCAAGAAACTTTCCAACCTGCTGAGGTGGAGGAATCTGCGTCTGTAGAGTTGTCTGGAATGAAGCGGTCTGGAGAGACTAAAACACATTCACATGTCACTCACACACACACACACACATATATATATATACATGCTTCAGGACTGTTGAAACACTAAAGAAGATAGTTTGAAGAAAGCTGGACACTTCTATAGTATATGTTTTTCTTACTGTGGAAGAATATAGAAACTCATAAAGGTTTATAACCAGCTGAGGGAGAGTAAAAAGTGAGTAAATATTCAATATTGTTTTGGGGTGAACTGCCCCTTGGGTTGCAGGGGTGTGTATTTGTGGGAATAGCCGAAAATACATTGTTTGAGTCAACATGATATATTTATCTTTATTGCCAAAAAAACAATAAGTAAAGATCATCTTCCATGAAGACATTTTGTCAAATATCTACCGTAAATATATCAAAACTTTTCTTGTTTTTATTATGTTCATTTGTGTGAACCTAATTTGGACATCTTTAAAGGTGATTTTCTCAGTATTTTGTTAACTCTCAGATCCCAGATTGTCTTGTAGTTGCATCTCAGCCCAATATTGTCATATTCTCACAAACATATTCATCTTTCATTCAATTCAGCTTATGTGTACAGTGCTTTTCACAGTAGTTATCGTTCCACAGCAGCTTTACCAACAAAGGTGCACTTTCATAGAGTGTATAAATCTCATTTTCTGAAATAATGACCCTTATGGTTGGTTTTGTGGTTCTGGATCACGTATTAAGTAAGGGTGTGATCTGAACATGTCGTTTAAGTTGTACTTGTATAGTCTGTCTTATGTGTATAGTTAAGTATCTTATAGTATATGTTAGTTATGCATAGGTTTTTTATAATAGCTCTTATGTCCAGTGTTGTGTTCTATTTATGATTAATCTATGTAGCACCGTTGTCCTGCGAGACACGACACCTCGTTCCTCTGTATGTCCACACATGTAGCGGAATGACAATAAAGCTCCACTTGACTTGACTTGATGAGATTTACACAAACTGATGAGAAGCACAGCTTTAAAACAGGCAGAGCTGTGACAGCAGAAGTTAAAGCTGTAGTTTCTGTCATACCTGTGGCTTCTGAAGATGAACTGCTGTCCGCTTTCTCAGGGACAATCCTCGCTGTACAGTTCTTTTTGGATGTGTCTGTTAGAAATATACTGTTTTGTTAGTTAGCTGATCATGTGTGGAGTGGAAATACACCATACTGCATGAGTCAAACCTTTATCATTATAACATAAGGCGTCATATTTATTTCCGTCTGGAGTCTTCATGATGATGTTTGTTCGGTTGGCAGCACAGTTTGGATTTGGCGTTTTACGGAGGATCACCAGCTTTGAGCTGTTTATCCAGCCATACCTGCAGAGACAATACACATTCACAGTCAAGGGAACGTCAGGTCTGTATTAATTCCACAATTAATAATATAAATTTTTGGAAAATCTTCAATTTAAAGTCTTTCACAATTGGTGCGTCACTCCTTCTGTTGCAAGTCAGCTTGAGGGCTTTCATAGCAACTGTATATTAATATTCTTAAAAGTGCAGTATGTAATACTGAAACCCAGTGGTTGAACTAGGTATTGCACTCCAAAATCAAAACACTTTTGCACCCGGCAGCGCACTATTCTGTGCTTCTGAATGGCTGTACTTCAATGTTTCTGCTGTTGCATCTTGTGCAGATAGGCAAATTGTTCTTGTAAACCTGGAATCTTGTGCATCGCGTGTTGTTGGGACATGATATTATAATGTAACCTGCTCAGCTTTACTTTTGTAATATGTATACTTTTTGTTAGTTAATGTCCACCTCATGTGGGTTTTTATAACTCTGACTCTGTGTCTCATTTCAGAGGAATTGATGCAGCCTTCAAGACTGAAATGAAATATGGTGCGTTTTCCACCAAGGCAACCCGGAGTGCTGAAATATAATTGGGTAAACTGGCAGTGGGTGGGTTATAGAGACCAAAACAAAGACAGATATTCCAACATGGAACACACGTTCAAAGCAGAATAACTGATATAATGGTTTAGAATTACTATTGTAATTGTTTTTCAGATAAACAAATATGTGTATGAAAACGTTTTCATGCGAGGTGATGGTATTATGATGGTATTATGATGCATATTGTGTGTTCTCAATGGGGGCTTTTGGAAACACTTCAGAACGGAGAGTGTTTGAACTCTGTGGTCAAATAAATGTAGGTTCATGTTGTGTTGAGGTTAATGTCTGACCTGCAGGTCTCCAGTCCACTGTCGAAGGCTGTCTTCACCTGCGTCAGACTGGCTAATGTAGTGGACAAACGCTCACACAGTCTCTGTGCGTCCTCAAACGTCAGACTGTAGCGCTCTTTACCCTGCACATGAAACACTCCCGAGTAGCTGCAGCTCCGCTCACGCACACCTGCGAGAAAAACTGAGCATTAGACACCGTCATAAATCAATCTGATCTACAAGACCCTCTAAAACCATTTGTATCTGAAATACATGGTCAAAGAGGGATAACGAAATGCAGAGGTTTAGTCCAGATGCAGAACTGAATATAGTAAATATAGTCAACGGCACAGACCTACAGCAGGATCAGCAGCTCTGGCACCAGTTACAGACACTTCACATTTACCCTCAGATCTTACAGCTCTGAGGTTAAAGCAATGCATATACATCCACAGACTGATTTATTCATATATTAAAATTTGTTATATATATTAAGTTTAGGACAGAAGGCCTGCAGGGTGATGGGTTATGCCACAATAGTGAGAAGGTGCAAAAACTTTGTAGCAAACTCAGTAGCAAAGTCCAAGCATGATGTAGCTACTGTTAAGACTTAAAGATCTCCTCCATTTAAGAGATAGCTAGGAGGAAAATCTTTTCCAGTGTTTTCCAGTTCCAGAACTCCAGTGGCTTGAAGGGAGCAGCAGACAGGCCTTCCAGCACAATTGTAGAGTCCCATATCAGTACTCTAACATGAGTTACAGACCTCAGCTTCAAAGCACCACATAGGAAACACAATCTAAGGATCTTTCCTTAAAGAACTCCACCTAAAGGTACATGGTAGCAGAAATAGCTGCCACACAATCCTTTTAGGAGTAGGGAGTTAGTCCTGTGGAAAATTTCTATCGAAAGAAGTCCAGCACTTTACCAACCTGTCAGTTAGCTGGGTCAAAATTTTTCATCTTACAGCATATGCTTTCCTATGGTTGGAGCTCTAGAAGACACTCTGGCACTGCTAAGGTAGTCAATCCGGCACGCTGAAGTGAATAACCAGCAGGGACCAACCAATCTGACTCCTTTTGAGGCCACCTGAGAGGGAACTAGCTGTCTCGTGCCACTATGTTGCCAGGCAGACACAGATGCCTGCTCTCGCTGGGGATCTGGCATCCCAAAAGTGACCACCTAGAGTGGCGGAAGGGCACTGAAGGGAAGCAAGCACTATGCACAGAGGTAAACACTCTGCCTGCTTTTGGAGTTCTCAGATCTGCAACATGCCAACACAAGACGCAACACAACTGCATTTGCACCTAAATGTCCATGCGTTGGGACTGCCTCTTCCAGCAATCCCAGACATATGGGTAAGAAGGAACTTTCTGATGAGCATATCAATGGAGTCAACAAAAAGACCAGGAGGTTTGATCGGAGCCTCTAACAAAAGTTCTCTGTCGTCCTCCTTTATATGGGAGAGACTGAGCAGGAAATCTCTCAGCATAGACTGCGCAATTGTTTTGGGTGCCTGGAGAGACAAATCTGTGGCAGGCACAACACTTTATAAGAGTCCAGACCTCCCTTTCATCGAGGTCGTTGGGCAAATCAGCCTCTGACAGTGCTCAGCTCAACTACATCCCACAATCAGAGCCAAAACTTGGCCTTGGTGGTAGCTGGACCTGATTAAATTGTCTGTGATTTTGAACACAGTGTTGTTTCATATATAACACAGATATTGCGTAGCCCGTCAGTGAACTTTGTGTAGTAAATGCTGCTTCACCTGCTGGAGGTTTTTTTTTCCTCTGGGTTTTCACGTTTAATGGATAGGACAGTAGAGAGTATCAACAGGAGAGCATGGGGAGCAGAGAGAGGGGAAGGATCGGCACAGGACCGCGAGGCGGGAATCAAACTCGGGTCGCCGTGAGCACCGCAGTGCATGTGTCGACGCACTAGCCACTACACCACTGCTGCCGACCACCTGCTGGAGGTTTAATGTCTTGGGGGACTTTCGGGCACTGAAGGCTTGTTGAAGTCTTTCAGTAAAATATTTACAATCTGGACTAAACTTTTTGTCTCTTTCTCGCCTTTTAGCCGTTTTAGTCTTCAAACTCTTGCTGGTTTTCTTTTCGAATGCTGAAATTTACAGCAGCACAGTAAATTCAGCCCACAAAGAGTTTCCAGTGTTCCCTCAACACACACACACACACACACCACTGACTGCACCTCTACACTGGGGTTTGAAGGAGTTTTAGTAAAGCTCAGCATGGAAGAGTCTGAATAAACATGAGGCTGCTGGACTGACCCAAGTCTATACTTGCACAACGCAAGACTCTGATGTCTTACCATTAGTTCATGCTTAAACTAACAATATCCAGCAACATGCTTCACACTGGTATAAAGGTGACTTGACTTTAATAATGTCTTAGTAGATGCAGAAATGAATATCAGCTGAGATTAATTCTGTAGATGGTCTAGTAGTGTTGTTTATTGTCCTTCATGTTAACTAGCACACCTATCTTAACAAATAAAACTCTTGTAACGTGAGCAAGTGTGTGATGATCTAAAGCACCTCAGACTAATATATTCATAAATCAAAGTCTTAAAGCTTTTCCGAGAGCTACACGCGGCACCAGTCTTGTGAAAGAGTTTAGTTTCTCATTTCCTGCGTTTGCAACACAGAAGAGAAACACTGGAAAGAAAAAACCTGTTACCATCATTACTCTGTCAGCTGTTTCTTCATTCATTCATTCGTCTTCATGTCTTATTGTTTGCCTTGACTTTTAAACGGCTCGAGTGACACACACACACACACACACACACACACACACACACACACACACACACACACACACACACAGCTCAGAATCTGCTGTTCAGATATGACCCATCCATCTGAATAGTCTTACCGGTGGTGGAGTCTGCAGTGGAGGAGGACAGTAATACAGACAGAAGTGCTGCCATCATCATCTTCATCATCATCTTCTCTGTCCTGTAGAGCATCTGTGAGTGTAGAGAGTTTGAGTCTGACTGACTGAGGAGAGAGGAAGGGTGGCAACTGAAGGAGCGTCTGAACACACACCCATGACCAGCCCATAACACCCGCCTGCAGCGCGGTAGTGGGTAGTGTGTGTTTGGTGGTGTTGATTTATATCTCAGCAACCACATCAGATTCACTGCTCTGAAGACCCTGAACACACACACACACACACACACATACACTGCCTCACACACACAGATACACTCACTCAAGGTCATCAACCTTGTAAGAACAGTGGAGATCGACTCTACTGTTTCCTCCACCCGCTGAGGAAGATCAATCGGCCACAGGAGCTGCTCAAACACTCCTGCTGCTGTCACTGAGTGCGTGTACATGGACACCAATGCTCTGAGTTCAATACCATTAAGGCAATACTCTGATTAAGAGTCTACCATAATCAGACCAAACAGAAAGCAGATGAAGACATGTGGAGTATTCCTGCTTTATTATTGAAGTACAGTACAGACATGTAAACACGTAATCAAACTATTACCTTTTTGCGACGGGACACACACACGACAGTTGTTAGGCGTTTGACCACAAACAAATGAGAATGACTGCAAGCAAACCTTTACCCTCTATACTCTCATCCAGAACCTCCAGTCTGTTGCGGGGCATGAATGAAATGTTCATTCATTCATTTTCCTTCAGCTGAGTCCCTTTATTCATCAGGGGTCGCCACAGCGGAATGAACCGCCAACTATTCCAGCATATGGTTACACAGCAGATGCCCTTCCAGCTGCAACCCAGTACTAAAAAAACACCCATACACACTCACATTCATGCACGCTCAGTATACACAAACACACAGATACATTCTCAAACATACACATTTATACACACAGAGATACACACATGCACTCATACACGCCCAATACAGGGTCATGTTACACTGACCCACACACAGAGAGACACTCAATACACACATACACACTCAATACACATGTGCAAATAAACACACTTAAAGATCACACATACATACTCAAAACACACACACACACACACACAAAATACAGTCACACTCAATACACACACAACAAATGCACCACACTCGCACTAACACACAGACAGCATACACCAGCTATATACACACACACACACACACACACACACACACAAAGTATCAGCACACCACAGAATGAACAGTGTGGTGAAGGCACATATCTGTTAGTATATAACTGTAAAGACTGTACTTTGTCCCTATAAACCTGAAGCTCATCTGTGTCTGAGTGTTGTTGCGCTGTCGTGTCTTGAGGGATTATTTCATCAAACGCATTTCCTCCAGATTCTCATGACGAGCTCAAAGACGCTTCAAAGAGCCCAACAATAATGCAGAGACTTTATTAAATATCCACACAGTCCTTCCTCTGGTCAACAATATTAACAGTGTTTCTCTGCTGTGTGTGAGTGTGTGTGTGTGTGTGTGTGTGTGTGTGTGTGTGTGTGTGTGTGTGTGTGTGTGTGTTTCTGTAGTTCTGAAACTCTGCGTCTCTTCAGCACCTCTTCTTTCACTTCCTGTCTAAATGTGTTGTGTTTATGACTTCCGTTTCCATGGTGATGAGGGACATAAACACACACACACACACAACTGAACATGATTTTCATATTTCATTCATTCGGGGAATCCTCCGCTATTGCTCACCTGCACACTCACCGTTTATGAACAGCGTGAAGCTGAATATTTCCCAGTATAGTGCATGTCAGAGTGTGTGGTCTGAATGTCACATGGAGGACTGTAGAGGTGGAACATGAGGTTTATTCTCCTCTTTACTGTCACCCCACCCATGTTCAGGATAATGCAGAAGGTCATACTGCTGGATCTATGTTCATCAGGGGTCGCCACAGCGGAGTGAACCGCTAAATATTCCAGCATATGGTTAACACAGCGGATGCCCTTCCAGCTGTAACCCAGTACTGGGAAACACCCATACACACTCATTCACACACACTTATACACTACGGCCAATTAAGTTCATCAATTCCCCTATAGCGCATGTGTTTGGACTGTGGGGGAAACCGGAGCACCCGGAGGAAACCCACGCCAACACGGGGAGAACATGCAAACTCCACACAGAAACACCAACTGACCCAGCCGAGACTCGAACCAGCGACCTTCTTGTCATCAGAACAACATTACTTCAAGTCATCTCCAAAGTAATGTTTGTATGTGTATTTATGGACATATTATCTTGAAATATGGACTTATAGACTCCACTGCAGATATTTCTGACTGTCTCTGCCTCCTGAATCCCACATCCAGCTCCAGTCATCATCAGATTATGAAGTCGAGTGTTCATCTTTTGTCCGTTTACTAATCAACATTAGCATGAACATCTATTTTCTGTGTTATTAGTAATCTCAGTGATATAAAAGCTCATTCAGTGTGTGTCTCTGCGATCTGCTCAGCATCTGTAAAGCACTGATAGAAAAAGTGTGACTTCCTCCAAGCGATGTCACTTCCTGTGGCGGGAAACTCTGGAAGGCATTGAGGCGTGTCGTTATTCTTCTCTCATTAATGTTCAGGATTCAGCAATAGTAGATTAAGGATGTGTCGACTGTGTTACTGTCAGATTTCAGTCAATTCACTCTTTAAATGCAATAATATGATGAAAATGCGTAAAATAGTGTTTCAGACACGCCATGAGGAGTCTGCTGTGAGGTTAGCATCTGCAGCTAAAGCACAACATGATGGAGAATGTCGACTCTGTTACCGTCGGCTCTGTTACTGTCGACTCTGTCACCCGTCGACTCTGTCACCCGCCGACTCTGTCACCCGCCGACTCTGTCACCCGCCGACTCTGTTACCGTCGACTCTGTCACCCGTCGACTCTGTCACCCGTCGGCTCTGTTACCCGTCGGCTCTGTTACCCGTCGGCTCTGTTACCGTCGACTCTGTTACCCGTCGACTCTGTTACCCGTCGGCTCTGTTACCCGTCGACTCTGTTA
>CAIGQV010019532.1:27198-33418 GCA_903798115.1 Danio jaintianensis | reverse complement strand
GATGATGAAGATGATGTGGTTCAGATATATTTACTGCTCTCAGCACTCGGGGCCACGGACTGACGTCACAGACATTATATTTATAATCAGAGTCACGGGCGATGCTGATTGGCTGAGCGGCGTGTGTCTGTGCTGTGACTGGCTGACGGCAGATAATCGAACACCTACACAGATGATTCTGCGCTCCTCATGTGGATAAATAGAGCCGGAGCCGGAGCCGCACTCAGAGGAACCCGTCTGAGAGTTACAGAACACACAGTTACACACCAACAGGTGAGAGAGTGAGTGTGTGTGTGTGTGTGTGTGTGTTCTGTGGCCTGTAGACACATGATGAACTGAAGTTGTGTGTGTGTGTCAGGATGCTGCTGCTGAAGGTCTCCGCTGTGCTCCTCGCTGTGGTCTGCCAGATGAAGAGCTGCAGCGCCGCTCCGGCCAGGTGAACACTGATCTCAGGCCTGCTCTTCCTCTTCTTCATCCCCTCTTCATCTTCTCTTCTTCATCTTCTTTTTCATCCTCATCTTCTTCATCTCCTCCTCCTCCTCAGAGCGGCTCCAGACTCTCTGACAGACAGGTTTTCGCTGATGGATTTCGAGGCTGGCCGACTGTGGAGCGCCATACTGAAGAGTGTGGAGCAGATGACGGAGGATCTGGAGCCCGACAGCAGGTACACCACAGCAGGACACAGGGTTCCACAGAGGTCTAGAGGGTTCTGCAGGGGTCTAGAGGGTTCCGCAGGTGTTTTTAAACCACAGAGTTCTGCTCAGTCAGCCAGAGTCGAGTTAGTGTCTGTTCCCAGATCAGCTGTACTGAGTCTGCTTATCTAACAGCATGTGTGTGTGTGTGTGTGTGTGTGTATAACACAGTTTGTGTATACTTATGTGTGTGTGTGTGTATACCTCTGCGAGTGTATGTGATGTCCTCACCTGTGTGTGAGTGTGTGCATCTGCATGTGTGTGTGTGAGTGAGTGTGGGTGTGGGCAGTATTTCAGGGTTCTGCCAGTGCTCTGGAGCTCCTCCGCTGATGTGGAGGATGGAGAAGCGGATCATTCATTCACATCTCCAGTTTTTGCTGGACCGAGAATCGAACCTACAACCTTTGGGTTACAAGTCCAACTCCCTTTAGGTCACAGCTGCCCCTGTGCGTGTGTGTGCGTGTGTGTGTGTGTGCGTGTGCGCATCTTCACTTGTGTGTGTGTGTGTGTGTGTCTGCATGTGCTCCTCCTGCACTAACACACACTAACTGAGGCTGCGCTCCTGCATGACTCTGCATGTGTTTCTCCGACAGCCGGGGCAGATTCCTGTCCAAGCGCTGCTCCAATCTCAGCACGTGTCTGCTGGGTAAACTCTCGCAGGAGCTGCACAAATTACAGACCTCCCCGCAGACGGACGTGGGCGCGGGGACGCCCGGGAAGAAGCGCAGCCCGCTGGAGATCAGTGCGCTCACCGGCTACGGAGACGCGTTTACCGGCGTCTGACAGCGCCTGACGGAGCCTTGCATGCGGACTCCCTCTGCCTGCTGCCTGCCTGCGCTCCTCTTTCTGTCCTCCTCGCTTTCCTTCCCTGATTTCTGTTGGCAGAGGACGATCAGATCCAGATTACATTTCTCCCCTTTTAATACCGCAGTGAGTCTGTGATAAACATCTGGAGCTGAGAGTCAGCTGAACATGTACGATCTCCTTCATGTTTCATTTAATAAAGTTATTTTTTTACCAGGAACACTTTACTTGTCAGTTATTAGTTTACATTTGTGTAAGTGTTTATATCACTGAGTGCCTCCACAAACACACACCAGAGCGCCGATCTGCAGGTAAGAGACAGATCAGAGGACACACTTCACCTGTTTATACACACGTTTATATTTCAGATGTGTGTAGTCTATTAATACCTGCTGATGTGAGTGTGTGTGTGTGTGTGTACGGTCAGAGTGATCTTGTTCCACGCACTGATGATCTCTGTGTGTGTGTGTCACAGTGTGGCCCTGCGGAAGCGCGCCTGTAACACCGCCACCTGCGTCACACACCGGCTGGCAGATTTCCTGAGTCGCGCCGGCGGGATCGGACACACACGCTTTGTGGCGACGGATGTGGGCTCCAGAGCCTTTGGCCGCAGGAGGAGAAGCTGAGACTCGAGATCTGCGGCTTCATCTCAATCTGAACACAGAAGATGAACACACACTTCAGCACTGGCGTCAGGACTGCACTTGTATTTAACAGAGCCATTACATATAGATTTTATATGAAATAAAGCTGATTGTTGAGGATATCGAGTGTCTCTGCTTCATTTCTGTGTGTGGACAGAGTAAATCCAGCCTTTGTGTCTGTCCTGATAAATGATGCCGGTGTTTGCACAGATCTCAGACCTGTTTATGAACAGAAAACATGTCAAACCTGCTGATCTATAACCAGAACAACAGCAGAGATCTGACAAACATGACTTCATTCAGCTCAGCTAATGTCATTCTCTCTGCTGTTTGCTGTCAGATAAGAGCCATTAATGCAGGAGACGACGACACAGTAATAGGCTATTCAATAGACCCCGAAATAACAGCAATTATTATAATCCTGTTATAACGCAGCGTTCAGACATAGTGGTTTTAAAGTGCATTAGCTCCTGCATCAAATACTTTAGATGATCTATCAAAGTTTTCATCCATTAATTGAGTCAAGCTAGAGAAACTGCAGAGGCATCTCCATCCAGCAGGGGGCGCAGTGACACACTGAAGATGATGATGATAGTGATGCTTATAAAAATAAAGATTCTGCTGTCAAATCAACACAGAATCATGAACTTAGCCTTGATATTAATCTATATAATATATATTTTTCTTATCCAGTATAAATGTGAATGATCTTTGCTTTAGGCAGTAATTCACTGAAACTCTTCTAACAGAGAAACCCTTAAAGAAAACACAAAGCCTCTTCAGATCCTCTTTAATCAAAAGCATGACTAAATGAGGATGCTCCTCGCTCTTGTTCACTCAGACTAACCCTAACCACAGATCAGAAATGAACTGGTTTTCCCTGGTTCTGACGCCGTGGCCCAGCACTGGTCCAGAAACCGTGGAGCCGGACACGTCTGCAGTTCATCGGTTTCTTCACTGAGCTTGAGGCGGAGCGGTGTGTGTCTTTAACTTCAGCACAGTTCACCGGAGGGTCTTTGAGCATTACATAACCTGAAATTACAGCCATTATTTCAATGAAATTCATTCTTCATGAGATGTTTTTATGGTCTTTCCACGGCCTCCGTGCAATCCATTTGGATGAAGTGAGCTGTGGCGACTGAACTCTTGCGGTATCGGCATGGAAAGATCGCGGCGGGCCTGAAATCGGGTCTGTTTTTCCGCTTTGGCTGGTTCACGGAGCCCTCAGTGATGTTCCTACAGCCGCTCTAATAGCCAACAGCTGTTTGTCATTCAGCTGAACATAAATCCTGCCGGCGAGTGAGGCTCTGCTTCTGCACAAACAGCCCGTCTGTGGTCTTTCGCACAGGAAGCAGATCAAGCTTCTCCATCTTTCAGGCTCAGATGGAGCAGGTAAATGTGCTTTAAACGGTTCAGGCAGACGCTCTCTGCGTTCCTCAGCAGATTTTTGTTTTCATAGCCTTTTTTTGTACGTCTGATTTTTCCAGAGCAGCCAAGCTGAAATCAGATACTCTGAAAGTTTAATGGTAAAAGTCTAGGAATAAGCCAACCCAGACGGCTCCTCCCAAAATCTCCCTCTTCGGAGATTTCTCTAAAAAACAGCCTCTCGTCACATAAAAAGCCCTGAAGTTTTCTTTCCCGTGGCAGCGCTGGCTCTCCTTACTGTTTTCCCGGCGTCTGCTGCCTCTCTCTCCCTCCACATCTGGATTCCAGGCCCACATTTATTTATGTGACTGGAGTTGTTTTTTGGGAGTTTAAAGTCCTCCGCTGGCAGCAGGGCCGATCCCATGAAGTCTACAATTACATTTCACCATAGCCGGTCACTCTGCAATTACATCTGTGACCACAGAATGTCTTGAAAAGCACAAGCCTGCGCTCATATGGCAGACAGAAATAGACGGTTCTGAGTCTGCTTGGATGCTCGCCCAGGAGAAACTATGCTGGTTGACGGATGAGGAGACGTGGAGGCAGACTGCAGATCGCAGCGGAGGAGCTCTGAGGAGGAACTCTGAGGAGAAACTGACCCGTGTTCTGGTGAGTGTTCAGCTTTACTCGCTCTTGCTTAAAAGGTGTTGCTTTAAAAGCGCTCAGACAGATGGGTAAATCAGCAGATCAGTTTCTCTGTGCAGAGTTAGAAATGTCTCTCATCTGGCTGATGGAGCTGCGCGTCTGCAGTCCTCAGCTCCACTTGTGCTGAACGAGTCGATGCTTTTTTCTACATTCACATCTTTATCTACAGTCACAGTTTCAGTCATTTACACTGTTGTGTTCAGATTCCCAGCGTCGCCTACAGATATTTATCTCTGTCTGTTGGGTGTGTTTATGTGAAGCAGACTAATAACAGAGCTGAAGGAGCAGAACTCTTTAATGAGCATCTCGAGATGATCCGAGACTCCGGTGGCTGGAACGCATGACTGGGTCTGAGCGTGCAGATACTGTTACTCTCCCAAACACACTGAAAGACTCTTTGTTTTCTGAGGCCTGGAGTCAAACTCAGCCATGCAGGATCACACTCAGCACTTCTCCAAACCCAGAGCTTACACCAAACGCTGTTCTGACCGCTTGAAGACGTCTTCATTGTGTGTGCGGTGGAGTGCAGAAGTTCACCATCGAGTCGACTCACTCCTGTGCTTGAGGATGAACAGATCACAAGCAGCACAACCTGACAGGCTCTGGGTTAGTCTATCTCAGGGTTAGTTGAAAGTTACTTTACCCCTGATTTAGTTTATCTCAGGGTTAGTTTAACCCAGCATTACTTTATCTCAGGGTTAGTCTATCTCAGGGTTAGTTGAAAGTTAGTTTACCCCTGAGTTAGTTTACCAAAGGGTTACCTCAGGCTTAAAGGTGTTTGGCTCACATCTACCCTCACAATCTACAGCCCAGCTGGACACTACACAATAAACTGTATTTTCATTCATTCATTCATTTTCTTTTCAGCTTAGTCCCTTTATTAATCAGGGGTCACCACAGCGGAATGAACCGCCAACTTATCCAGCATATATTTTAAGCAGCGGATGCCCTTCCAGCTGCAACCCATCACTGGGAAACATCCATACACACTCATTCACACTCATACACTACGGACAATTTAGCTTACCCAATTCACCTATAGCGCATGTGTTTGGACTGTGGGGGAAACTGGAGCAACCGGAGGAAACCCACGCCAACACGGGGAGAACATGCAAACTCCACACAGAAACACCAACTGACCCAGCCGAGGCTCGAACCAGCGACCTTCTTGCTGTGAGGTGATCGTGCTACCCACTGCGTCACCGTGCTGCCCAACTGTATTTTATAATACATTATAATTAAACGGGTCAACTGGAGATTTTACAGAAACCCTCTTCTGAAAGCTGCTCATGTATTTAGACAGAAACAGGCAGTGCTTTAGGGTTTGCTGAAAGCTGTAATTCACCGCTAGCCTGAAATCAAACAAAGATTCTGTCATAAAACATTCTTGAAGTTGTTAATGTTTAACATGAGGTAGATCAATAATGATCTAAAGTTGAGTGAGTGTTGTCTGCTCTGCGCGGGTTTTAATCAGCTGTGATTTGCATTTATTTGGGTTTCTGTCGGTCTGGAATGAGGCTAAAGCTGTGATGCAGCTGTTTCTGCCTTCCTAAAATACACATTAGCATGGATTCGCTTTAGCATAACTTCATACAGAAGCCCTTCCAGCTCTTTCTCACGGCATGCAAAAGCAGAGAAAGCAGCAGACTTCAGCTTACTTTCTGAAAGAGGTTAATCAGGGTTACGGCTGCTTCAGTATCTGCTTCAGGGTCAGTAACAAACTACAGAGAACAGAACTGTGTGCTCACTATAACTGACCTCTAACTTCTTTTAATTATACTATCTGAAACTACAGTTGTAAGATTTGTAGCTTACTACAAGTGCACATTTAACACAATGTATAAAACAAATATCTGTTCCCACAGAAGACACAGCAGTAGGGTATATTCTTCATCTGTTCACCGTCTGAAGCAGCCAAATCCCACATTTAGACTCTGCATTTTGTGCGTCTGTTTCTGTCCTAACCCTAATAATACAGAGAAACACACACTATTACACGACGCTCTTGCT
>CAIGQV010019532.1:1433-12198 GCA_903798115.1 Danio jaintianensis | reverse complement strand
CCCTTAAATTTTTCACTCTTTGTTCTAAAGCAGCCATTTGCTAAAATCATTTGTTCATTTCCCCTCATTAATCTGCACACAGCAGCCCACACTGACAGAACAGCACAGAACAGCTGACCTTTCTGCAGATTTATTAACAAAGAAAAACTGATATATATAGTATATATATAAAATATAGTAGCCCTAACTGTACATCACTAGCGCAGGCTAGTAACCCTAACCTTACGTCACCAGCACAGACTAGTAACCCTAACCGTTTCTCATCAGCGCAGTCTAGCAGCACTAGTAGCCCTAACTGTACGTCATCAGCACAGGCTAGTAGCCCTAACCATACATCACCAGCGAAGGCTAGTAGCCCTAACTGTACGTCATCAGAGCAGGCTAACGGTCTGCTGTCGGCAGGTGGACGGGCTGCTGTGTCTGGCTGATATCCTGACAGACGGAGCGTGTGCGGAGGCGACCCGAGCGGAGGCAGCAGCAGTGATGGCCCAGATCACGTCTCCTCATCACAGTTCCACTCAACACCTGTCCAGCTTTCTGGAGAGCATGCAGGACATCGTCACAGCCCTCATCCGTAAAGCACAACAGCCGAAACTGAACAATCTGAGCTCATTTCAGCCAGTAACTGTATAAAGACAATGAAAGTGTTGTGATAGTACCTTATCTGTGTGTGCAGATCTGTGTGAGAGCGCGTCCTGCGGCGAGGTGTTTCTGCTAGCCTCCGCTGCGCTCGCTAACATCACCTTTTTTGACAGCATGGCGTGTGAAATCCTGCTGCAGCTCAATGCCGTGCACATCCTCCTCCAGGCCTGTAGGGACCGCCAGCGAGTCGACACACCCTACTCCAAAGACCAGGTGCTGATCAGTGCAGAAACCTGCTCAGGCTTTATATCGCTGTTTACCACATTTATATGGCATGTTTGTAGCTGTTTTTACAGATTTGTTGTTCTTCCCTTTGGTTTATGATGGCTCAGTTTTGTTTATGAAACTCTTCTATATAGAGTAGTGTGTGGACATGACAGATTTGGAATCCACTGTGAAGTCAGTGCAGATCAATGTGTGTGTGCATTCTCCTATTATTTGTGTGTGTGTGTGTGTGTGTGAACAGATGGAGCACCTGCCGAACCGCTGGTGTGTGTGAAGCTAATTGTTCATCAGGGTTGCACAAATACTGAAAAAACTCAACAGTTAAATATCAATTTACCATTCTGAAGTCATTTAAGTTATAATATATGGTAAAATATGGTCATGCATATTAGTGCATTGGATTAATATTTGTGAAAAACTCATTCATCTTTCTTGTAGCCAAACATAGCCAGAAATTCGTGCCTGCTCGGATAGATTTCTCCAAACTGTGCAAAGCACAAAAACAGCTTCGAGATCAGTAACAGAGAGTCTTTTGTAAATGATCAACCTGGAAATACAGGAGTTGGACAATGAAACTAAAATGCTTGGTTTTAGAGAACAATAATTCATTAGTATGGTGTAGGGCCTCCTTTTGCGGCCAATACAGCATCAATTGGTCTTGGGAATGACAGATACAAATCCCGCACAATGGCCAGAGGGATTTTCAGCCATTCCTCTTGCAGAAAAGTGTTCAGGTCAGGTCACTACGTGATGCTTTCCTGACTTGCTCCTCCAAAACATCCCAAAGTGGCTCAATAATCATGATCTGGTAACTATGCAGGTCATGGGAGATGTTCAACTTCACTTTCATGTTCAAACCACTCTGTCTTGCTGTGTGAATTGATGTATTATCATCCTGATACACGGCACCACCTTCAGGACACAATGGTGCACATGCTTCTCTAGAATGGTTCGGTAACCTTGACAGTGACTCAGCTCCCATCTAGCACCAGTGTTGGGCCTAGGGAATGCCATGATATTGAGCCCAAACCATCACTGATCCCCCATGCTCCACTCTGGGCATCAGCAGTCTGGGTGGGACGCTTCTTTGGGGCTTCTCCACACCGTAACTCTCCCGGATGTGGGAAAGACAGTGAAGGTTGATTCATCAGAGAGCAATACATATTTCACATTGACCACAGCCCAAGATCTTCACTGCTGCACCATTGAAACCAGCGTTTGGCATTGGCAGGAGTGAGCTAAGGTTTGGCTACAGCAGCCGGCCATGTATACTGACCCTGTGGAGCTCCAGACCAACAGTTCTGCTGGAAACAGGATAGTTGAGCTGCACAAATAATTCTGCAGTGAGTGGTTGCTTTTCTAAGCACAGCGGCGCAACAGTAGGTGTATTTGTCTGTGAGTTACACAGAAGACTTTAACTGTTGCTGAATCAATGACAGCAGGACATCGTGTTTTAATCTGTGCAGGTCGTGACAATCCTGGCCAATCTGTCTGTGATGGAGCAGTGCACCGCAGACGTCCTGGAGGAGAAGGGTACGCCAGCTTTAGGGAGATTTCAGCGTAAACTCTCCTGCTCATGAATAATCTTTAATGTTGTGAATAAATGCTTTAGGAATTGAGCAGCTGCTGGTGTTACTGAATGAGAAGCCGTCATCCTCCAGTCCATCCGAGAGCGCAGCATGTGAACGTGTTCAGCAGAAAGCAGCCGTTACACTGGCTCGACTTAGCAGAGACCCGCTGCTTGCTCAGACCGCCATACAGTGCAAGGGTACGAGATTACTGACAATAACAGCTCAAGATATGAGAGATTATTATCACTAACAGCACAAGGCTATGAGAGATTAACCCAAATGGTTCCCCTCTGAATGGGAAATACTGCACATCTAGACAACATCGATAATGCAGTCATTTACATTGTACTTTTGAGACTCTATCTAGATTGTAGGCATTATTACGTATTCATAATTTGCCTGTATTATTTTTATTTCTTAGCTGTTCCTCGTCTGATCGAGCTGTGTCGCTCCCCAGCAGAAAGGAACAATAGTGATTCAGTTCTTGTGGCTTGTTTGGTAACTAAATATTATTCTTAAATGCATGTGTTAAATTGTGTCATGTGCCTATATTCTTACACAGCAGAAATATGTTCAAATGAATGTAGTAAAATATTTACTAACTTGAAAACAAAATGAATTCTAGGAATAAGTGATTAGAACTACAAACTAAATAAGGACAGGATGGCAACCTTGCTTCAAATAGAAGGAAAACAAATGACTTTATGAAACCCCTGGGGTATGAATGATTTCAGGCTTGACTCTATATAAATATGATCAAAAAGAAATGAAATACTTGAGTTTAACCAAATAAATAAGAGTAAAACCAGACTGGATGAAAAAGGATAATTAGCAAGCTGTAACCACACAACTAAACAGAATAAAGGCAATTACATTCAATGAACCAACAAAGTCGAGGAGAAGGAGCACAACATAAAAAGGGAGCAGAGCACACAAGGATCAGGTGAACACAGTCAGAATAACCCTAACAAACAAGAGGCAGTGGCGATAGAAAACAAAGAGTTGGGGAAAGAGGAGCACGTGGCCAGTGCTGCACAGACCAAAATCTCATTTGAAGCAGTGCATGGGTTAGGGTTAATAATATGATAACACTGCTATTTATCCATTGGCCAGATTCACCACAAGACAACAATGATGTCTGTTTTGGGTTTATTATTTGGCAAATTCTGTCCCACTCATTTTCCTATAGAGACTTTCAAAACAAATCAATTAACTTGATTTTTATGCCATATGCATCTCTTCAGTCATGTTTACTAAGAGATTACCTTTATTTTGACTGCATTACTTTTAAATTACTTAATTATTAGATGAGTGCATAGGTTAATTTGGAACTTTGTTCACCCTTTACTGTATTCAGCTGCTTAACCTATTTAATTCATTTTTTATTCATTAACTCAAACTCAGTCTTAGAGATGAAATTAGCAAACAACACCTGTGTCACCATCAGGGCCCTAAGTAGTCAGTCAGACAGCTATTTTGATAAACTGTAATTATAATGTTAACAGTACTCTCTGTACAGTACTGTACAAATCCTAATGTGTAGCATGAATTTGTAAGATTTTGCAATAATGTCCTGATCAGCACATGACCAGCAAGAACCAGCTTAAACCAGCAACCAAGTGTCAAACATACCTAACCAGCACATTCTTTTTATCAGCAGGGTTGCCATATAAAAAAGTGCACTTTCTGTTCAGAGAGAGTTTCTAAAGAGATTTGCAGAATATGTGCTGTGGGTTCATCTCTCTGTCCTGTGAACCATTGCAGGCTGCTTTGCGGAGGCTTGCGGCTGAATGTCCTGACAGCATCGGACCCTCAGACCATCAACAACTGATCAAGCCCAGACTGGTGGACTCTTTCCTCTTGTGCTCTAACATGGAGGAAAGCTTTGTTTGAGACTCACTGAACTAAAAAGGAGCATTTTTGCAGTTTCCTCGATGTATTTATTTGTTACCAGAAGAAACCACCTTATCTCACCTGTATGTTTTCTTATGAAACTCATAGCCAATGGGAGTAAAGTTAACATGAACCATGCATGACTAACATTTTAGTCAAGATTTTGACATTCTTTAATTGTAGGAGTTAGGACTTTGAAAAACTTTGAACAGAAGTAAATTGAAAACTCAAGAATCAGACCAATTTTAGGGCCCAATCCCAATTCTATACCCTATTTTATACACTTTCAGCTGCGCCCATCCCTAGGCCTTCCCTTTGGCCCTTGAAACAATGTGAAGGGGATAGAAATTATCCCCTAAGAAATGAGACACCACTACTACACACGCACATATCATCATGTCGTCACCAGCGCAGGTTGTCTCTAACCCCTACACTTTCAACCAAAAGAGAATTGGGACACCACACCCCTTCACGGAATCCAAGGAGTACGGGGAACGACGAGGGCTAAGGGGTAGACATGGGATTGGGCCTAAATGTAACATTTCAAACATTTTAAATGTATTATTGTGAATATTTCCTATTCAGATGAATGTAAATGGATGTTTAATATTATACCTGAGGTTCCATCTAAATAATGCAGAAATGATTTAAGGAATCAAGCAACAACCATGTTGTAAATAAAGAAAAACTCAATGCCATTGGTTCTCAAAGTGTGGGTCTCATTCCACCATGGGGGCACACATGTGCTCAGTAGTGTAAAAACAGTACAGATCTGTGGTTGCAGTAATGAGTGGATGGAGGTTGGCCCTTGCCATATGCCTGCACTTCTGAATCTACTGCAGACCACTGAATTTGCATCATGTAACCATCCCAACATATCAGATTTTTTTGCAATAGAAACGTGTCTATTCTGCGTCACAGGCTGCTACAGTGAACTCGCTGCTCAATGTTCTATATTCTGGGGCCTCATTTATAAATCTTTCTTACGCACTGATTTGATCTTAGAGTGTTCAGACGATCAAATCCACGTCAAAGTACAGATTTATAAAAACCGTCTTTGACGTGGAAAAGTACTTATCTCCACGTCAGATTCCAGCTTGGCGTACGACCGTTTCCTTGTGGTAATGCCTGGTATTGCAGATAGCTCAACGCACGGGCAAGGAATTTCAGATCAGCCCATTTTTTTCTTCACCTCTGGCAGGGTCCTTTGTTTTACCCCAACCTCATTTACAGCCTGGGTAACCGCTTGCCAGGCCACATACTTTGACTTGGTAGTGACGCCACCAGACAAACTTCCAAATAACACCTTTCCCCGCATCTGTAGCTCCATCAACAAAACGTCAATTTCAGCCTCACTATAATTTGATTTCTTGTGCTCCTTTTTACTTACCATTGTCACAGAGTTTTTGCTTTAGGAATGAGCTCATTTTATATGTTAATTAATTAAGCAGGGGCGTTTTGACGGCGGAACATTCAGCTGCACACAATTCCACGATCATTTGTGATTTATAACCGAATGACAGGCGTACGCATGGATTTCGTGCTTACATTCGTTTTCTTTGAATCGCTCTTACGATCAAATCAGAAAAGTTCTTAGATAAAATCAAGGATGGTTTCTTCGCAAGTCTTTATAAATGAGGCCCCAGGTCTCTGATGTTCAAAAGATCTCTGATTATTAAAAAAAACTGATCATATAATCTTCATACAAGCAGCATCATTGAAACGTTTGTTTATTTAGTGTCTTTAACAGTGTTTAATTTACCTTAACAATATATATTACAGTTTCTTATTTTTAACTATTTTAACAGCAACAACAACAACAAAAAAAGTTTAGAATTAGGGCGGCACAGTCGCTCAGTGGTTAGCACTGTCGCTTCACAGCAAGAAGGTCGCTGGTTGCCACTTGGCATTTCTCTGTGGAGTTTGTATGTTCGCATGGGTTTTCTCCGGGTCCTTCGGTTACCCCCACGCTCCAAAGACATGTGCTATAAGTGAATTGGATTAACTAATGTATGGGTATTTCTCTGTACTTGGTTGCAGCTAAAAGGGCATCTGCTGCATAAAACAAATGCTGGAATACTTGGCAGTTCATTCCGCTATGGCGACCCCTGATAAATAAGGGACTAAGCCGAAGGAAAATAAATTAGTTTAGAATTGGTAAAATTTGTTAAATGGTAAAAATTGTTCTGTAAACACAGGCAGGGAGATGTTTTAATGTGGTCATGAAAAAAATGTTTGAGAACACAGAGTTGCTCTAAATGTATGAGAGAGATATAGATTTATTATAATAATATCACTCTAAAACATGCTATTGTAAACTGACACAAGAACAACTGAGAAATAAACTAATTTAGAGCGAAATAGAAGTAATCGGCTGATACTGTCTAAGGAATTATTAAAACCCAGTGTTGCGTATTGTGTGTAGTTCACGTGACATGCTTCCCTGTCCACTTAACACAAATCTGTGATCATGGTCCATCCTTAAGCTAAGTTTATGAAGATTATGTGTGACATTATAATGGATAGGCTCTGTAGAACCAGCGGCACAATAATCAGCACTGCGCTTGTAGAAAAATTACGGAGGTGTCATTCCAAAGAACTCTCGCTTCTTCTCAAAGTAGTAGTTGAATCGGGCCATGGCATATCTAAGAAAGACACAAAGAGAGAAAATGTAAATATTAAGTGTTTTTTAAAAGCAAAACCTTTTGTGAACCACAGTAGTAATTACTTTAAAAAGCAATTACACTAGCAAGAAAGGGAATATTTTTCTGCATTATGACCTCTGTTTACACTACAACAAAATCACCAGAGAATGATCAGGTTTTTATGCTCTGATCTATTCCTATTTGACATAGATTAAATTAGCTATTTATAAAAAAACAAGTAACATACCTTTGGAAATCAAAGTCAATTGTGGAATGTTTTGCCTGGAGTAGAGCCCATAGACACCAGAACAAATGAGCTACCTGGAAAATAATGAAGTAGTCTTAGAAAATTTAAGAACACAGTCGAGAGAGACAGATCAAGATTGGGATGATCTGAAAGGCCCTGATCTAACCCTAACCCTATGCTGTTGGAATCAGGCATGTCAAGCACAGAAAGCAGAATGCACAGAACACTGGCCTCTGGAGTCTCCATGAATGAGCTGATCAGCTGTTGGTGAGGAGCAGTGGCCCGTTCTGCTGCTGGGGGGCTTCTGTCCTGCATATTCAGCTCAGAACCTTATTAAACACTCGTGAACCAGCTGATCAAGGTCTTACTAGGCATACTAGAAACTTTCAGACAGGGGTGTTGAGGACCAGCGTGAGGACCACAGTTTTCTACGATCATCAGGCACACTGTTTTCAATATGTTATAGCCACAGATTTGCTCTACAAAAATGTCTGTCCTCCAGTGGTCCAGGCGTGGCTTTGGAAGTGTGTATCTGTTCCCTGCGTTTGTCTTTCAGAAACATGGGTTATCTATCGCTGCTCTGCTTCCATCTGGATCATCAGCATTTCTGACAGATAATTCTGGGGGAAGAAGGAGCATCAACTCAATCCTGCAAATCAGAACTGCTGTTAATCCTGGCCAACCAAACGCTTTACCGAAACATCTGCATACAGCAGAGCACCTCCACTCCATCATAACCCAAATAGGCACAAAGCTGTGCATGAAAAGTTGCGTAATACTAAAAAATACTGCCACAACATCTGCATATTGTTGCATTTCTGGTGATCTTAAGTGTTATCTATCATGTGTAGCTGAAGACTTCCACAGCTGCTCTCCACTACACCTGTACTGCTGAACATGGCCGTCTCATGAATGAGCTGTTGGAAAATTGCTGATAAAACGGTTGATTTACAGACTGCTTCCTAACTGTTCTTCTGAAATAACAGTAAACTTAAAAGGGTATTTTTACAACATCAAAAATCTGTCTTCCCAGCCTCCCACAAATACTCACCAAGGAGAATTGACAGACTTGTACATAAAGCTCCAGGACCTCTTTCCTGGTCACTGCAGAATCACCAGTGCTGCACCGCTTGAAGCTCTCCAGGTAAGCAGAGAGCCAATCAAACTGAAGCTCGTAACTAGGGTACAGGCTGGAGTCAACATTATTGATCCCTCAAAGACAAATGATCATTTAGGGTGAGAAAATAAAACTTTGTTTTAAAATTCCAGTTGTTGTTAACATGTACTTTTTTTGTACCTGCAAACTCATTGAAATGGTTCCCGATATCATAAGCTTGATAATTAAAATCAGCATATTCATAGTCAATGAATTTTACTGCACCTACAGAAAAAAGAATCTGATAAATAAATTAATTAGTTAATACACAGTTTCTCTAGTATGAGTATGAAAGACAATACCAGAGACACTAATATTGCAATGGTAATGAGTGTCAAAATTACACAGTTTAAGCATTGACATTTAATCTGTTCAGTAAATGCACCACAGACAGTGGTATACTGGAGCCATGAGTTATCTTTACTAAATTCTCCTCTGTCATATGGTGAAAATCTCAGTTAAATCTATCCCAAGCTTAATTATTTTATTGAATACCTTCTTCTTGATTATAGATGACATTTTTAGTCAGTAGGTCATTATGACACAGTACTACTGGCGAGTTGATGCGGGCCAGATGACTCTTCTGTTCCTCCATCTCTCGGATGATGATTTTTAGACTCGGTGCCTCTACATCAGAACTGCACCTACAAGTCACGTCTATAAATAAATAAATATTGGCAGAACTGTACTGTATATTACTCTGTCCAAAGAGTGCAAGCAATGTCTCTTTGCAGCTTATTTAGTCATGCATCTGATGTTTTCTTAAGGTGTATTCAAGGTAAAATAGTATTTTCATTAATGTACTACTAACTACTCTCATTTGAAAACTAAATCATTGCCCTTCTTCAACAACTCACTGACATGCTAATTTAGTATAGATGTTTAGTTAGAATATAACCTAACAAGTTAGCGGGTAATCTTGCAATAGTGTTTCACTTTAAATGAGTAAAATAAGTGTTTAATCTTTAAATTGAGATTATCCATCTATCCATCTTATCCATTTTTCAGTCAGTAGATTGTTTAAGGCACTGTTCATTCATTTTTATTTAGCACAAATCATAATGTTTCATATGACTGGAGGTCTCCTACCTTTGCTGTTCAGGATCATCAGCCCTTTGGAGAAGATTCAGGAACTGAGACAATCTAGACCACAACACTGGGATCACGGCTGAACTGGTTCCAGTTTCTCCAGACTTTATGGAATGGATTTTCCCCATTTCTGTTGCAATTAACCTGCAGTCAATGAAAAGGGCCATTTCAGTTTTGCGTACTGAAGTTCCAAAAAATGCATTTACTGACATAACTTCAATTTAAAAGCAAATGCTCTGTTTCAGCAGACCTGTAGACAGACGGTTGTTGGAGCAGTGTGTCGTCCAGGACGACTCCTCTGACAAACTCATAGCAGATACCATTGTTGAAACTGCAGTAGAGTTCTGGGCCGCAGCCATGTTTGTGCAGCACTCGAAACATCTCCATCTCCTTATCTCGATCCATGAAAAGCTCAGTCATCTGCCCATAAACTCTCACAAGTAAAACGGGATCTTGGGTCATGGAGCCCACATAGCAACCCATTAACTGGTTTGTGATGCCTTCAGTAAAAACCTAGTGAAATGTCAGAACTGTGTATTAACTGAAAATATTATGTGCAACATTCTGGTTTTATTTTCACTTAAAGCAACAACTGATCGATAAGACTTGGTGTAAATCACATCAATCATAATGGGCTATTTGATGTTTGTTTTGGAGCTTTTTGAAAACAATATCGACCCAGCTATGAAACACTTACATGATATTGGGCTTTTAAATGTAAAGTATTTAATTTCTAGCATGAACTTGCCTTGATCTGAATGTCATCTGGTTTCCACTCCGGCCTGAGTTTCTGAAGAAGTTCTGATATGCCACGGTGAGGGCTGCATTCGTCAACACTGAGATCTAAATGTAGTCTCCTGTGATGTCCATCGTTTGGATCTCTCTTGATTTCCATACTTTTCTTTCTTTTTTATAGCTTCACAGCTCAGGTAATCCAGATCAGTAAAAGCGAGCCCTTGGTTAGAGCTTGTCAGCTTGAAGATCTGATCTCGGTTGTCTATCGTGTCCGGTGGACTTTTGGTCGCAGGACCCCTCTATGTGTTCAGTGACTCAGCAAATCTGTACATTTATCAAAGTACAATGTTCTTGTGGGCATCTTCAGTGCTTGGTTAGTGTGGAGTTTACTCATTAACCCAAAAAAGTAAATCTAAAGAGAAAAGACTCAATATGTAATTCAAGTGTAGACAAAGAATGTGCAGCCAGTATCTATCTATCTATCTATCTATCTATCTATCTATCTATCTATCTATCTATCTATCTATCTATCTATCTATCTATCTATCTATCTATCTATCTA
>CAIGQV010019430.1:3359464-3383236 GCA_903798115.1 Danio jaintianensis | reverse complement strand
TTAAAAGTTTTAGGAACATATCCTAAAAGTAGGGATGAATTCAAAACGTTAAGAACAGGTTCAGAAACTTCTGAAAACAATTGTTTTAATAATTTGGTCAGTATAGGATCTAGCATAGACGTTGTTGATTTGGACGAATTTATCAGTTTAGACAGTTCTTCCTCACCTACTGCTGAAAAAGTTTGAGGTTTATCCATTAACGGTCTACAGTGCTCTAATTGGGACGAAGCTGTAGGAGGCAGATTGATGGTGCTTATTTTATCTCTAATATCATCAATCTTGCATGTGAAAAAATTCATAAAGTCATTACTGCTGTGTTGAGAAATGCATGTTGATGCTTTATTTTTAGTTAGATTGGCTACTGTGTTAAACAGGACCCTATGATTGTGTGGTATTGAAAGTGCAAGTGTGTGAGAAGAACGTTTTCGATGAGTAGAAGTGGAAACATTTTATGAATGGAATTTTTTTTTGGCTGAGGTTTTGTTTTTGATGATGCTTGTTGAAAGCATAATTTGTTTTGGTTTGATTTGAGTAATGTTTGTTTTTTTATTTTTTATTTTGGTGCTTCAGTTGTGCCCTGGAGGCCTATATACAGTTGCCAATATAAATTTAGATTGAAATTTAATGTTTATATTGCACACTGAAATATACAACACTATTACTTCAAATGAATTATATTTGAAGTCAGATCGCTGACCCTAAAAATATTACTATATATATTATGCCAACGCCTCCACCTTTCACTTTAAGACAAGGCTTGTGATTATAATTAAATCCTTCAGGTGGAGACTCATTTAGGGTCATGTAATCATCTGGTTTTATCCAGGTGTCTGTTAGACAAAGTGCATCTAACTTTAGATCGGTTATCAAATCATTAACAAAAAGAGTTTGAGGAGCGTGATCTAATGTTCAATAATCCGAGTTTTATCTTTTGATTACCTTTTGTTTTTTTGTTGTTTTTTTTTTGTTGATGAACATCAATTAGATTGTTACCCCTGAAAGGGTTAGGGAGTTTTTTTTTATATTTAGAGGTTCGGCAAACAGACACAGTCTCTATGTTATAATATCTAGGTGGCTCTATGTGCTGCAGATTATCTGAGTTTGGTCAACTGTGGAGGCTCGCAGACAGTTAGTTTATCCAGTCTGTCTGCTCCCTGACCGGGGCTATAGGCCAGATTACTAGAGAGGAGAGCTGCCCCAGCCCGGGTGGGATGAAGACCATCTCTCTTCAACTTGTCATGTCTACCCCAGAAACTTGGCCAATTGTCTACAAAACCTATGTTATTCAGTGGGCACCACTTAGACATCCAGCCATTGAGTGATGAGAGTCGGCTGTGGAACTCAGCACCAATATAAGCGGGCAGGGGACCAGAGCATATTACAATGTCTGACATTGTCTTTGCAAGATCACACACCTTTTTGACATTACTTTTAGTGATCTCCGACTGACGTAGCCGAACATTAGCACCAGTGTTGGGTAACTTACTTAAAAAAAGTAATAGATTACAAATTACTGACTAATACTTGAAAATTGTAATCTTATTACTTTTTACATGAAGTAATTAGTAAAGTAATCAGATTACAATTTTCAACTACTTACTAATTACTTAAAATTCTCTCATCATTCACTTGTTCCAAATCCGTTTGTCTTTTTTTTTTTTTTCTTTTTTTTTTTTTTTTACACAAAAGAAGACATTTAGAAGAAAACTGGATACCTGTAACCATTGCCATCCATGGTATGAAAAAGCACTGCAGTGTTTGGGTGTTCTGTGTTTGTCTGAGGTAATTAGTCTACCGAAATGTGTATATTCCATACAAAGTATGAAGCTGATCAGGCAGTTCTTGTCACGTGACTCGTGGTTTTCAACTGAGTGCGCCTGGGAAAAGTGAGCGCATGCAATATGCGCTCCCAATTTGCGCGCGCGCAAAAGACGAGATATATTATTTTGTTTTTATGCTCAATGAAATCAAAGTAATGTCTGTATTTCCACTTGAAGAAGCAACCACTCTCTTCAGCAGCCATTTCAGCTCACGTTCTCCAGCAATTTAAAAGCACATGCTTATTAACTGATGTTGCAGCCGAAAACGTGATTTTAAAATAAGTATTTTTTCTTCTAAAAACTATTATTGCAATGTAAGTAACGCAGTTACATTGACTTTAGTAACTGTAATCAAATTACACAAATTTAAAATGTAATTCATTATATTACTGCGTTTCTCAGAAATGTAATTAGAATACAGTAACGCGTTACTGTGGAACGCGTTACACCCAACTCTGATTAGCACTGACATGGATAACGATCTTACTGAACTTACGTTTAGATTTAGCCAGCACTTTTAAATTTGACATGATGTCAGGCGTTCTGGCTCTCAGCAGACATTTGACTGTGGTGGCTGGTGTCTCTATTTGCACGTTCCGTACTATAGAGTCACCAATTACTAGGACACTTTCATCAGGTTTCTCAGTGGGTGCATCACTGTGGGGCCTAAACCTGTTTAATGTTGGAACAGACATAGTGTTTTCCTCCCACCTCTAGGTGCTCTCACAGTAACCCAGCTGTCTTGCTGCTAAGACACAACAACCAGAGCCGAACAATGTGCAGGGCATGCTAGGTAGTCACATCCAAAACCTTATCTAAAGACCTAGCATCATCTAATTCTGAGATCTTCTGTCAGCCTGATTATTTCCCTACATTTATCACACGTAAAGCCCTCATTGCTGACAGAGAGGGATACACTAATCATGTGGCAGGAAATGCATGTGAGAAGAACAGGAGAAGCCATTTTTACTCACCATGAGTTAAAGTAGATAACCACTGGAATATGATGAGTTAAAGGGAGTTGGAGCATGTTTATAAAATGAGCAGTAGGCACTAGAGAGAGAGAGAGACCAAAAGAGATAGTGAGAGCAGAGCACCTGCACAAAACGATTTACAATGTAATATAAAGTGTGTAATTAGGGGAAGTAAATAGACTGTACGACGCACGTAAGAGAGAACAGGCACGAGTTAGCAAACTAGAAAGTGAAAGCACGAAAAATAAAGCGATAAGCGTGAGCTGTAAGTCTGTAAGAAATACACACGTACAAAACGAATTACATTACAATACAAAGGGTGCAGTTAGGCGCGAGTAAGTAAATAAACTGTACGATGCACGTAAGAGAAAACAATCAGCAGACAAACTGGAAAATGAAAGCAAGAAAAAGCAATAAAATGAAAAGCGCAAGCAACAGTCTGTATAATAACTACAACTGTGGGTTGTTTACATGTGAGACGTGAGCTGCAACGCTGTGTTTGTGGAAGAGATTTAAAATTAAAGAGCTAGTGATTAATTTGATCGAACTTTGATAGTCTTGATATGGGATTGTAAACAGTTATATAGGACAGAGAAAACCGGTCAAAGACTGGACTGTTGAAATATGTTAGCTGAGATGCTAACACAATTTCCTCACAGTGGTATTACTTAATATTTATGGAGTTAGTATTTAATTTGATTGGTAGATTTTGATCGCGATGACTAGTAATTAAATTTAGAATAAAAACTTCAAGCAGAGCAGGCAAGCTAAGCTACAGCTATCCTCGGCAAGAGAGCAACGGAAACAGCAGAGCCAAAAGAAATCTTGAAGAATCTTTTTTTTATTCTGTTGCCTTTCCACATTATTCTCTGTTCTGCTGACCGCTGCTCTTGCCCCTACTCTCTTAAAGAGCTCCATATCAAACACAGAATATTCATTAATTTTCCTTCAGCTTTATTAGGGGTCGCCCTAGCAGAATAGACCACCAACTACTCTGGCATATGTTTTATGCAGTGGATGCCCTTCCAGACGCTCATACACTCTCTCATTCACACACACTCTCATCTCATGTCAGATTGTTTAATATGGTTATTGCCGTTTTAGTTGGTCTAAATTGAAACTTATGTTATTCTTGGAAGCATGTGACTGCAGCAACTACACATTCTCTGACGACAGCAAGTGGTCTAACGTTAGCTTATCTAGCTACATTAAACGCATCACTAGGTAACATTTCCACTCAGCCTCCCTAAAACTTTTGCGATTAGTTCAGCAAACTGTATGCAATCCTGCCCGTGTTTCAACGCAAACTTTAATCAACAGACTGTTTAATAGGGAGCCAATGCAATGATGAAAGAAACGGAGTAATATGAACATAGCTTCATATTTCTAGAAAGCATTCTAGCAGCTGCATTTTGAACCAGCTGAAGTTTAATTAGGCCTATAGGGCAACCACCTAGTAACGCATTACAGTAGTCTAACAGAGAGGTTATGATCTAAATATCATGAAAGAATGAGTAAACGTTTCTGCATTTCAACATTGAAAGCATGTCAGAATTTGGGGGGGTAATTAAGAAGAAAAAATACAGTTTTTACGCCATTTTTACAGCTCATGGGCAAGCAAAACAGAAGCAATGTGTGCGCAGTGCATAGGGAGAGCAGAAGCAGCATGCAGGCATTTGGCTTTCACATTGGCAGCGTGCACCTGGTTGTTGCACAGATCAATCTCTGTCTATTCTATCTAGTTTTATTTATATATATATATATATATAAAATAGTTTTTTAATTTTTTTATATATATTTATATATATATATTTATATACTGTGTATATACTTTATATAATAATGATAATATAATATTTCTTGCCAAATAAAGTAAGATATTAAGTTGTGTGTTACCCATGGCAAATGTTAACTGATTTCCATATATATATATATATATATATATATATATATATATATGGGTAACCATGGGTTACCCGCTCTGCCATGGGTAACACACAACTTAATATCTTACTTTATTTGGCAAGAAATATTTTTTTTTAAATATTTTTTTACTTTCAATAAAGTTTTTTGTGTGAAATAGACGTGTTAAATTAAAATTGTTAGAGCAAATAACTCCATAGCCTAAAACCTGACATAATTGTACATTTTAGATACGACTTTGATCTGCTGCAAATTCACTCACGCTCACACACATATAGCTATGTTTATGCAAACTTGACATCGCAGGCAGACTGTCTTTTAAACCAACAGCCTTTTGCAACCTACAGTGCAGTTTTGGTCACGAAATTCAATAGCACACATTCAAATTGGGCACCTTCTGTGTTCATCGTGCTCAAAATTGAGCAGTATATCTGTAGCATGTAACTGCTTCTTTCAGGACAGTTTGAAAAAGCAGAGTCGATTTGAGAGTAGAGATATCGACTCTTTTGGAGTCAACTCCCCATCCATAGATGGAAGGGAATAAATTGAATTACGCCTCAAAGATGTTTACATGGTTATTGTTGTTTTGAAAGTACAGACACTTTTTCAGTTAAAACATAAATCTGTTTTTTTATTTATTCTTTCAAATCATTTTCTTTCTTGTACTTGCATTGAGGCAAGAAATATGGAATTAATAAAGTTTCACCAAAAATTTCATTCTACCTTGTGCCACAGAGGGAGTGATTTTGAGTACCATCTATATGTTCTACAAACCTTGTACAAGTAATATGATTGTATGACATTGTTTGTATTGTGTAGGGAAAGGAAATGTTGCTGTTGCTGGAAAATGAGGTGCTGAATCTGTTTGAGCCTCATGGAAAAACACTGCTTCACTCACAGCCAATCGTTAGCATCCGTGTATGGGGAGTCGGTCGTGATGATGGCAGGTGAGTCTGTGAGCATAATTAATATTCTAATGTAATGTAAGATTGGCCCCAAACTTAAATGTAATTGTAATGACAGCTTATGATATTCATATGATCATAGACTGAGATGCACAATGCTACACAAACTGAAGCATGTTTTGCTGTATTTAATTTAATCTTTTCTATAGTAACATCAATAGTCTTTCGAAAGCTTGTTTTGTTGTATAATTCAGATAATGCTGCATTGTAATGTTTTAATATTTTCGTTCTGTCTGTTCTGCTGCATCCTGGATCCCAGAGAGAGGTAGAGTTGCTGTGTATATTATATTGCTTTTGTGTATTTTCACAATTCCAATTTGATAAACGCATACTGCATTTGAGATTGTCTTTAAATTTGTATTTCATTTTACCAGTTGAAAAATTGCAACTATATGAATTCCGCCTTATTCTTACATTTCACGGGGAGGGGGGGGGGGGGAATCCTGTCTATTATTATTATTATTTTATTTATTTATTTATTTATTTTTAGTTAGAGCATTTGGTCTCAGCTCAGTAAACATTAGCTTTAATGTTGTAACTTTCTGTTGTGTGATGATAATCTTATAGATTGAAAATACCAGGACCACCCAGTGAGGCATTGCTTTACTGACATTTTAGAGTTTGTCCTATTACAGACATATTTCTCTATAGGAAGATGATTCATCTTACCTGTTTTTGCAGTATTTTGTTTCAGAGGATGGATTTTTTTTATGTGAACCGTGACACATTAATTTATGTTTTTTTTTTAATAAACCAAATTTAGTAGACACAAAATTCCACTTAACATTCACAAATAGATGGACTAAGAGCATTTAGCATTCACCATTTCTACGTATAGTGTCTTTGCTATCAGTGGATTGTGTAGCACAAATAATACAGATTTATACCATAAATATGACCTAAAAAGTGTTCATTTGTGTGTCATTGAGCATCAAAGCTCATTATCTTCCAAAAATTAGACCTGCTTGTTTGGTGCTGTTTTTGTTGACCTAATAACAAACAATAACATTCTTAATAAAAAGTTATATTAGTATAAGTATGTATAAAGTTATAAGTATTTGTAAATTAGGAATACCTCATTTATTGAGCTGTTGTGTGTGTGTATATATATATCATTTACTGAGTACAATACAACCAAATTATTCACACATAAAATCATATGAACATACAGTGGGTACGGAAAGTATTCAGACCCCCTTAAATATGTCACTCTTTGTTATATTGCAGCCATTTGCTATAATCATTTGTTTCATTTTTTCCTTATTAATATACAGACAGTACCACATATTGACAGAAAAAACACAGAATTGTTGACATTTTTGCAGATTTATTAAAAAAGAGAAATTGAAATATCACATGGTCCTGAGTATTCAGATTCTTTGCTCAGTATTTAGTAGAAGCACCCTTTTGATTTAATACAGCCATAAGTCTTTTTGGGAAAGATGCAACAAGTTTTTCACAGCTGGATTTAGGGATCTTTTGCCATTACTCCCTACAAATCCTCTCCAGTTCTGTCAGGTTGGATGGTAAACGTTGGTGGACAGCCATTTTTAGGTCTCTACAGAGATGGTCAATTGGGTTTAAGTCAGGGCTCTGGCTGGGTCATTCAAGAACAGTCACGGAGTTGTTGTGAAGCCACTCCTTCATTATTCTAGCCGTTTGCTTATGTCATTGTCTTGTTGAAAGGTAAACCTTCGGCCCAGTCTGAGGTCCTGAGCACTCTGAAGAAGGTTTTTGTCCAGGATATCCCTGTATTTGGCTGCATTCATCTTTCCCTCGATTGCAACCAGTTGTCCTGTCCCTGCAGCTGAAAAACACCCCCACAGCATGATGCTGCCACCACCATGCTTCACTGTTGGGACTGTACTCGACAGGTGATGAGCGGTGCCTGATTTTCTCCACACATACTGCTTAGAACTTTTTGGCCTTTATATCTTGGAGTCCTTTAGGTGTTTTTTTTTTTTTTTTTAGCAAACTCCATGCGGGCTTTCATGTGTTGGGCCACTCTGCCATAAAGCCCTCACTGCATTGCCACTGGCTTGCTTGGTTTTGGGACTTTTAGGACCTGTGGAGCTGCGCATCGATGGATTTGCTCTTCAGTGTTTGTATTTTCAGCAGTGAAAATTAAACCACATTGAAATTAACTAAACTGAAATTCAACTCTGAAAACTGGACTGACACAGTTTCAATTTACTAGAACTTCTATGTCAAGCTGCTTTGACACAATCTACACTACCGGTCAAATGTTTGGGGTCAGTTTTTTTTTTTTATTATTAATTTTATTTAATAATTTAAATACAATTACTCTGTTCATCAATTGTTAAAAATGTATTAAATATTTATTTCTTACATATTGTATGTAGTTTCAAAAGAAATTATTACTCCAGTCATTATTGCTTTTATTACTATTGCCATTAATAATAATAATAATAATAATAATATTAATAACAATAATAATTAATATTAGAGTGATTTCTGAAGGATCATGTGACTGGAGTAATGAAGCTGAAAATTCATCTTTAAATCACTGGAATAAATTATTAAATTAAATTATAAACCACTTTTGAACAGTTATTTTATAGTGCAATAACATTTCACAATTTTACAATTTTTACTGTATTTTTGATTAAATAAGTGCAGTCTTGGTGAGCAGGATAAGCTTATTTTAAAACATTTAAAAATCCTACTGACCCAAAAATCCCCCAAATTTTTGACCGGTAGTGTATATTGTAAAAGCGCTATAGAAATAAAGATAAATAGAATTGAATCTCTGGAGCTCAGCCACAGTGATCGTTGGGTTCTTCTTTACCTCTCTCACCAAGGCTCTTCTCCCCCGAAAGCTAGTTTGGCCGGTCAGCCAGCTCTAGGAAGGGTTCTGGTCATCCCAAACATCTTCTGTTTAAGGATTATGGAGCCACTGTGCTCTTAGGAACCTTAGTTGCAACAGAACATTTTTTGCAACCATGGCCAGATCTGTACCTTGCCACAATTCTGTCTCTGAGCTCTTTAGGCAGTTCCTTTGACCTCATGATTCTCTTTTGCTCTGACATGCATTGTGAGCTGTCAGGTCTTATATAGACAGGTGTGTAGCTTTCCTAATCAAGCCCAATCAGTATAATAAAACACAGCTGGACACAGGTGTAGAACCATCTCAAGGATGATCAGAAGAAATGGACAGCACCTGAGTTAAATAAATATTAGGGATGTCAATTTTTACTAAATTTTGTGATCGATGAACATTTAAATTAACGATCGATTAATCGTTAATCACCACTCCATCATAAACACAAAGTTTTAAGTGATTTGATATATTCAACTAGGCTAACAGTCCACACAAGCCATTTCCATACAGAGAATTACAGTTATTAATAGCTTAGTCCGCTTATATACGATCTGTTTATAAAATACATAAATTACCATTCTAGGCTACTGAAGAATGAGCCAAATATGCAATGCATTATGATCCTTGCATAATGATCACAGCGAAATAAGCTAAGCATTTATTTTATATATAAACTATATATATATATATATATATATATATATATATATATAAAGACATTTTAAGTAACATTTTGGAACATTATATGTAAAAAATCAAAACCTATAGCCTATTATTTATAATAGGCTATAGGCTAAATGAAGGTGCCTCGTCAGAGCTGAACATCAATGCCGTCACCGCATGCGTCCCTTTTTGAAGCTTCTGTGAAGAACAGACTATATATGACAGACCACACAATCGCAATAAAAAATGATGCTTGCTGTCAACTAGGCTACATTATTTAAGGGCATTTATTACAACATTGATAGGATCTGTTGTTGTCTAGCATGTTTCCCCTTTTTAATATTTTATTTGAAATCTGTAATACCACTATTGTCCCTCATCGCCAGTAAAATAACCAGCCTTTGTATTTAATCTATTTTAAATGTATGTTTTCTATCCAGTTTGACACAGGCTAAACTAAATTGTGGACAGGTTTACTTAAAACACTCCCTCACCTAAACTCGCCGCAAGTGAGACTGAGAAAATGAAAGCACATCAGCACAGAGAAAAAATCAGATGCTCCACACATAATCTTTAAAATATTGCCTGTGATAAAACAATTACAGTGGATCATTAATTAAAACCTTATTCCACAGAGTGAAATAAATCATCACTGCACAGTTGTGTAAGACAGGCACGAAAAAAAAAATACACTTCATATAGGCTATTTTTCTTGGAAAAAATATCTTTATGGAACGAATTTCGTTTGGTTTAATTTATATCTTAATTTTAATGTATGTTTTGTTGGTCAGTTAACTACAAAATAAACAAGAAGAACGAATCAAATTTGAGATGAAGTGCTTCAAAACAAGGTTCGCTTTAGTCCATGCTTCAGCGCCAAAACACAAAGTTGTTAAATAAAATATTAATATAAATGAAATTTAAAATGAAATATTCACAGTTTCAGAGTAGCCTATATTAAACTGTTTTCATTGTTAATGAACAAATTATCCATTAAATCAAGTATTTTGACCACAATGACGCAGTACAGGCTTAACAAACTATTCGCAGCACTGAACATGTTCCCTGATTGAGGATGAGAGAACTCAGAAACTCGTTGTGAGAACGTAGATGTTCACCGCATGTCTGGCAGTGACAAGTGATTTTTAAAATGAGAGCATATTTGTGCCAGTCTGTCAAGATTGCTTAAAACACCTTAATATTTTAGAGAAAGTAGTTAAGTTTGCATAACCAATGATTGATCTTATCCACCCGCGACCTACTCATACCTAAATATCATCTATTTTTTTATTACCTGACTCGCGGATTAATGGCAGCAGGCCTGGATATAACCGAGATTCACGCATATCTCTATAACAGGGTTTTATGCATCCCTCAATATGCAATGTCAAGAGAGAGTCCATAAGGTAAGGTAAACTGCACACACTTGATTATGTAATGTGTAAAGTCATGGACGTGTGTCTCACAGCGTAAAGTGTAACTCCTTTAAATGTCCATGCTTAATATGGCATCGATAAGGTCCATCGATTAAAAGCTTATCGACAATTGATCAATCATCGAGTAATCGATTCCCGAGTCTGAATACTTAGGACCATGTGATATTTCAGGTTTTTTTTTTTTTCTAATAATCTGCAAAAATGTCAACAATTATGTGTTTTTCTGTCAATACGGGGTGCTGTGTGTACATTGAGGAAAAAAAGTAACTTAAATGATTTTAGTAAATGGCTGCAATATAACAAAGAGTGAAAAGTTTAAGGGGGTCTGAATACTTTCCGTACCTACTGTATGTAAAAGTATGTTGAATGAAGCCCATGTATAGTACATTATGTGTAGATGTTTACTCTGTTAGGATAGATTTTAGCTGATAAACTCCTAAATGAATCCTGCAGATTTTTTCTGACTTTGAAATTCTGAAGTGACTGAACATTATAGCTCAGGTTTAGGCAAAGACATGAATCTTTTCCTTAGTCTTTTTTTTATTTTTATTTAATGTTGAATGCATCACTGAATTGCAAGAGTATGAAATAAATAAAGGCCTAAATTAGTTTTTAAAGTTCACACACAATATCTTGTCTTTTTCCATGGGATCTCTGTCATTCCCGTGGCACCTATGCTGTACTTTGTTCTATAAAATTATTGCAGTGCAGTTAGCCTACATCTCTTCTCCATTGAAATGTAAAAAGTAAATAAAACGTCAGATTTCTGGCCAGTGCATTCCTATTTATTACAGATTTGTATACGTTACGTCATGAAGAAAACAAACAAACAAACAAATGATTAAGGCATAATTTATGCTTGTTCTCATAGGCTAATGATTCTCTGGTTACCTCTGATTTGCCATAATATACAGGTACACAATGTTGAATTGAACATCTTTATGTACACTACCGGTCAAAAGTCTTTTTTATTTATTTTATTTTTTTTTATTATTAATTTTGTTTAATAATTTAAATACAGTTATTTTGCTCATCAAGGCGGCATTTATTAAATGTAAAAAAAAAGTTAAATACTTAACGTAATTAACTACTTAATGTAGTTTCAAATGAAATTATTACTCCAGTCATTATTGCTTTTATTACTATTACCATTAATAATAATAATATTAATAATAATAATTACAATAATAATTAATATTAGAGTGATTTCTGAAGGATCATGTGACTTTGAAGACTGGAGTAATGAAGCTGAAAATTCATCTTTAAATCATTGGAATAAATTATTAAATTAAATTATGAACTACTTTTGAACAGTTATTTTATAGTGCAGTAACATTTCACAATTTTTACTGTATTTTTGATTAAATAAATGCAGCCTTGGTGAGCAGGATAAGCTTATTTTAAAACATTTAAAAATCCTACTGACCCCAAACTTTTGACCGGTAGTGTATGTGACAGCTATAGTCTTTCTCTGTGTGGTTTTCTCTATAGAAAATCTTTCTATGATGGAATCATAAACCATGTACTTATGAAATGTCAGTGAAGCATCACCTCCGAGAGCATTGCTAGTGCAATAAACTTTAGACATTTTTCACAAAGGGTGTTCCAGCAGGGTCAGTTATGAGGCAGTGTTTTGTTCCCTACTCTGGTCATACATATCACATACTTATCCAAGTCCTTTATTGGAAGTTTGTTGGTGTGCAGATACATTGGGCTGACATCAATCTCTTTGTTTGGCTGTTTTCTTTTATTGCAGGGACTTTGCATATGTGGCCAGGGACAAGTTAACACATGTGCTCAAGTGTCATGTATTTCGGTGTGACACCCCGGCAAAAAACATCGCCACAAGCATGCATGAGATCTGCTCTAAGGTAAGGTATTTTTTTAATATTTACACTATAATATGTAGGATTGGTTTAAACTCCATTTCAGACGTTTAAGAGCAGAAAATAATATTTGGATTGGACAGACTAATCAGAAAACAGTCAATATGTGGTGATTAATAGTAGGTGATGTAGTAGTTGACAACCCAACATTTTACATTCATTAATTTAGCAGATGCTTATATTCAACATGACTTACTAATGAAAATAAAAAAGCACTTCTAATCACCAGAGAACAGCAATGTATAGATGTCATGACAAGTCTAAGTTAGTTTAGCATTTTTATTTATTATAATTATTTTTATTTATTATAATTATTCAAACCTGTTGCACAAATTTCAATTTTAACCCCATTTCAATTTTAAGGGTTTTGTCTAACCTACATCGCATTGAAAAAGAAAAAATCGATACATCTCTAAAACTTGATTTATGACCCAGCGCTAGTCAGAACTCTTTCAAATGGGTGAGACATCCAAGTATCAAACTTGATACTTAACATATCAGACAATGTATAGCTGTACCTGTATAACACTAAATTATTCTACCTAATAGAACACCTTTGGTATGAATTAGAGTGGAGACTGAGCTAGCCCTTCTCATCCAGCATCAGTGATTTTTCTTTTATTTTTGTTCATTTTTACACCAATATTGTAGATAAGAGACATTTGGATACATGTGATATTTCATCAATATTTAATAATGTTGTCATGTCACCCAGTATTGATTGCATTTTGCAGCATTGATTATTTTAGCCAACAAATTAACAAAATAGGTGGTGTTTGTAATCTTCCATCATAACACACTCCATGTGTTTCACACTAAGCTTTTATAATATCAATTTATCCTAAATATTTTTTTTTTTTAAATAGCTAGACAACAAATAAATTGTGTGCTTCTCAATAATCATTGTATCTTCACTCCATTGTCCTCCATTCTATAACCGATCAAGCTCAGCCATCTTGTAGGACATTTCAATTCTCTAATTGATGAAAACACTTTGAATTGATGTTAAAGAAAGCGAGGATACAGCGGGAAAAATAAGTATTGAACATGTCATTATTTTTCTCAGAAAACATATTTCTAAAGGTGCTGTTAACTTGAAATTTTCCCTGGATGTTGGTAACAACCAAATCAATTTATATATGCAAATAAAACAAATCTAATTAGTTTACAAATTAAGTTATGCGTAATAAAATGAAATGATGCAGGGAACACATGAAGGTGTAGAAAGGCAGTAAAAGCCCAGACAGCAGCTGAAATCTCTCAGTAGTAATTTAGCAACCCTCTGCCTTTCGTCATTGTACATTAATATTAGCTGCTTCAGTCCAACATCTACAAGTGAAGTGAAGTGAAGTGAAGTGAAGTGTAGTGTGGCCAAGTATGGTGTCCCATACTTGGAATTTGTGCTCTGCATTTAACCCATCCAAGTGCACACACACAGTTAGTGAACACACACATACCGTGAACACACACCCGGAGCAGTGGGCAGCCATGCTGCGGCGCCCGGGGAGCAGTTGGGGGGAACGGTGCCTTGCTCAAGGGACTCACCTCAGTCGTGGTATTGAGGGTGGTGGAGAGTGCTGGTCATTCACTCCCCCCACCCCCAATTCCCGCTGGTACCGAGTATCGAACCAGCAACCTTCGGATCACGAGTCCAACACTCTAACCACCAGGCCACGACTGCCCAATGCCTACAATAGCAGGATGATGATGAAGATGAAACCAGGGTGGACATTTCAGCAAGACAATGATTCAAAACACAGCCAAGAAAACTCTCAAATGCTTTCAGAGAAAGAAAATCAAGCTGTAGAATGGCCCAGCCAATCATCTGACTTGAATCCAATATAAAATGCAAATTAAAGATCAGATTTGATAGACGAGACCCACAGAAATTTAAAGATTTTTATACTCTGTTGAAGTCTCACTCAAAAACTCACACCTGAGCAATTCATGTGACTTCATTCTCCATATAAGAGGCGTCTTTAAGCTGCCATCACCAAAAAACCCTTTTATAAAGTATTAAATGTTTTAGTAGTTCAGTACTTTCTCCGTGTCGTTTCATTGTTATTACACAACAAATTTTTCAGATTTTTTTTTTGTTTTATTTTTATGTTTGTATTGTTTGTTTGTTTGTTTTTTCAAAATCTGGTTCAATTCCATGACAATAGCTCCTTTAGAAATATTATTCCCAGAAAAAAACATGGCATGTTCAATGCTCATATTCCCTGCTGTATGTTATTTCACTTGAATCAATTCCTCTTTCCTTCTTTTTGCATCTTTTCCTTGCGTCCTTCCCTCGTATCTGGAATGGGTGGAGCTAAGAAAGAAAGTGAGGAAAGGAAACAAGGATGCGCAAATAAGAATTGAGAAGCACCCTTAGTGTTGCTTGTAATACTGTGTCGCTTATATCATTTTGATGGCCAGATGGAAATGAAAACATGCAAGTATGCTACACACAACTGAGTATGCAATTGTTGATGTTCTTTTGCGGTCTTTATTTCTCCAGATTATGGCTCAGAGGAAGTCATCAAGCAGACTAAGCTCTGACCCCTCAAGACTTAGAGACATCCCTTTTCAAGGTAAGATCTAAAGACAAATTATGATGTACTTTTTTGCATTGTACTACCATGAATGACTATAAACTTTTGTCTTCCAGAGTTCCCAGTTCCCAAGAATGAACTGGTCCAACGCTTCCAGGTGCGATATTTGGGTCGCGTGCAAGTGACAAAGCCAGTTGGTACGAAGTTCTTTTATCTTAAATGGCTTACACTCATGCCGTTGCATATGCAAGCTTTTACCTGCATTTTTCCCTCAATTGTCCCTTTACGTGTTACTTGTGTTCCATTGTATGCCATTATCTGTGACTGCTCAAAATACCGTCTTATATTTTCAACTCAAAGTTAGTTCTCTGAAATAAGCTTGAGTTGTGTTGGTTTTGTTATTTGAAGGGATGGATGTTATTAATGTAGCACTGGAGACTGCCCTTAACAAAGACAAAGAGGATTGGACGCCTGTGACTGTAAATGTGGCTTCTGCTACACTTACTGTTCTAACATCTGAGGTCAAGTTTTTTTTTATTTAGTTTTTTTTAATACTTAAGTATTATTTAATTGAATACCCAATTCTTGATTATAAATGTCTGCTTAGCTTTGTTAATTGCACAAATTCCACCTTTTTTGTCACAAACAGACAGAGGAAGTTCTCTCTGAGTGTCGTGTGCGTTTCCTGTCATTTATGGGAGTCGGGAAAGACATTCACACCTTTGCGTTCATCATGGCAGAGGGACCTGGAGACTTTATCTGTCACATGTTCTGGTGTGATCCAAATGCAGCCAGTCTAAGTGAGGCCGTACAGGCTGCCTGCATGGTGAGCAAGGAATACCTAGTACATTCTTTACATACTTGCCGATTACTATAAAATCAAATGAAATCACCCCAGATGTGAATGAGACTGAAATATTCATGTGCTGCTTGTAAAACTGGCATTACATTTTTAGTTTAAGCAGCTGTATAACTTTTGTTAAAGGAATAGTTATCATGCAGGTGGAACACAACATAAGATTAACAAATTGTTTATGCTTTCATACAATAAAATAATAGTTCCACAATACTATGAGCCAAATATTTCCACAAAAAAAGCACTGTAACACTATCATGACATTGTCTGTATAACTTATCTATTTTCCAAATCTTAACTCGTCCACAGACCATCATACGATATATGTTACTTTTTTTTTACCTTATTTAAAAAAAATAAGTTGGTTGTGGTGAAATGCTGGTCTTTGATTTTTATTTATTTTAAATAGTGCAAGTCAATGCTAACCAATGCTGTGAGTTATACTGCAGGAACTGCTAATTTAAAACATTTCTGTTCATTAGACTGAACATATGGTGAATGTTAAGGACTGATTTCTTTTGTCTTTGCCATGATGACAGTACATAATATTTTTCTACTTGTTTTGCAAGACACTAGTATTCAGCCGAAAGTGCAGTTTAAATTATAACGCTAACTAGGCAAAGTTATCGCACAACGGTGGTTTCTTTGTAGACAATGGGAAAATATATATTTGTAATAATATTGTCCTTTAAATTTGTTAAAACTGCTTTTATTCCATCCAAACTAAAAGAAATAAGGCTGTCACCAGAAGAAAAAGTATTATAGGAAATGCGGTGAAAACGTCCTTGCTCCAAGTAAACATCACATTTTTGAAAAAGAATAGAAATTTTACAGGAATGTTTACAATTTTGACTATAACTGTATGTTAACCGTAATCCTACAAACCTAGTTGAACTGTGATGCTATTTTTCTGAAATGTTTGGAGTCTAAATGCTATCTTCCATAATTCACAGCTAAGGTATCAGAAGTGTTTAGATGCTCGTCCTCCCATCAGTGGCAGCTCTTGTCTGCCCGGCCCACCTGCCGATTCTGTTGCACGCAGAGTTGGCTCAAGTGTGAAGAAGGGTGTTCAGAGTCTGCTGGGTAGCTTCAAGAGATCTGGATCTCAGACCCCCTAAAAAGGATAACACCCCCTCATCGGTGCTCAGTGCAAATATGTATTTCTTCCTTGTGTGTTTTTATGGGCCTGAAAGTAAAGGGGTATTTTAGAAGGTCATGCTATTTCAGCAGTCATCTTGCAGTTATCACAAAATGACACATTGTTACTATATATTCCCTTATTGTACACTACATTTCTTTCCACATATTTGTTAGCAGATGTACTGTAAAAGTGATTTTTACACCACATATGAATGTAATTACAGATTGGATTTACAATATGTTATGTGGACTACATTCCCGAAGGACACTAAATATTGTGCATGTTTTCCCAAAACACTAACATTAGTTTATATGCTATATGATGTGCTTATTTATTATTTGTTGTTCTTCCTCTTACTCTAATTGCCAACTAATTCTGACACTTCGTGCTAACTTTGGTTGCTTTTTCAAACTCAACATACTGAACCATCAACTGAAAACAAACCCAGAACTCGTAATGCGACCCTAAATTAAAAGTTTTCATCCTTTAATAATCCTCAAATTGTTCCCATATTTTTTTTTCGGTTGAACACATATGTAGTTACAGTTAAAGTCAAAGTGATTAGCCCTCTTGTTAAATCTTTGTATTCCTTTTTTAAATATTTCCCTAACTGCTGTTTAATGTAGAGATTTGTTTTCAACACGTTTCTAAACATAATAGTTATAATGGGGTATAAAAGGGGTTTAAGCTCAGTGTGTGAATATAGTCAGCCTCTAGTGGTAAAAAATGAATTCTATTTTTTATAATCACACTTAAAACCTTTCTACATGTCACCGGAGGGGGAAAAGCCCCACCTGTTAGTGATGATCTCTCCCTCATTAGCATAAACAAGCAGCAGTCCACCATTAGAGTTTTGAATCTTCTGCTATGATCACACAGCCATTTGTAGCTCCAGCCTCTTTTGAAAAGGGAACACAATCTCATTTCAATCTAAATTGACAGTCACCAAAATAGTACAATTTGGATCAAAGCCTAAAAGGGGCAGTTTCACAGAGTTATAAAAAAATAGTTTGTGGTATTTTGAGCTGAAACTTAACATACACACTCTAGGAACATCAAAGACTTATTTTAAATTTTGTAAAAAGGGGCATAATAGATCCCCTTTAATTATTCATTTCTAATAACTTTTGTCTTTGCCATGATGACAGTACATAATATTTTAATATGTTGCAAGATACTAGTTTTATTTACAGTGCAATTTAAAGGCTTAATTTGGTTAACTAGGTAAGTTGGGTTAATTAGGGAAGTTATTGGAACAGTGGTTTGTTCTGAAGCCAATCAGGGAGAATTTTTTTTAAGGCTAATAATACTGGCCTTAAAAATGTTTTTAAAATGTAAATCTGCCATTATTATAGGAATTACTGTGAAAATGTCCTTGCTCTGTTAAAAATCATTTAGGAAATATCTAAAAAAAGAATAATTTCACAGGAAGGTTAATAATTGTATATTTACGTTTAAACGCAGTTCCACACTTTTGAAGTTACTTTTTGCAAGGCACAATGCCTTTATATTTCTGTCATTTTTGTTCCATTTACCCACTCTGTTAGTTTGTGGATTTAATTATTTTACTTTTTTTTTTTTTTTTTTTTTTTTTTTTTCAGTTGTAATGGAATTAACATATCCAAGTCTTCCAAACTGGATTTGCTCATTGCTTTAAATGGCATTTGTTATTACTACCTTGTAAGTTTATTTTTGTTGCGTTTAGTTTTTTTTTTCTGGATGGAAACTAATTTTCCTAATTTGTTGCTCATGGTCAAAAATGCTCAGCATCAGCTGATGTTCAACAGAGATTGTGAAATTTTCTGGTTATCTAGAGGGTTTGTACATACTGATTTGTCATTGAAAGCATTCCTTGTCACTCTTTAAAATGTAAATTGAAGCTAACTGATTATATGCACATATTTAAATGTTTTGTGAATAGTCTTAAATGTTGCAATGCTGGTTGTCTTGCTGTATGTAGACATAATTTCTTTCAAATACACATTGTCTTATCGTGAAACTTTTAGGAATGTTTAAGAATTCATTAATATCAAGGTCTGTATTCCCAGTAATGTACATCATTTAATACACTTTTTGGGCCATACTTTTGTTTTTCATGTCAAATAACACCTATGACTAAAGGGAATGTTTGAATGCATTTAATTGTTCAAGCAGTCTTGTCTCTGAATGCTTTATCTTGGCCCTTCTAACTCTAACATGTGTAGGTCTAGATAATGTAATGTGATGCTTAATGTAGTACTGTTGATTAGACTATAGAACCAACTTCATTGTAGAAAATGCATACATGTACATAAATATTTAGCATTACATCAACAAATTATAGTAAATATTTTTTTTTTCTTTTCCGTAAAATACCATGAGAGTACTTTATATCTGTGTGCCAGAAAGCACAGCTTTACAAATTGCTTGTTATAAAACAAGAAAATGTTACTTTCCTGATTGGTCAAACAGATAGTTCACCCAAAACTGAAAATCCTGTCATTATTTACTCACTCTTAACTGGTCACAGACCTGTGGATGTTCTTTTTCTGTTGAACACAAAATAAGTTGTTTCGAAAAATGCTGGATTCCAGCACCATTGACTTCCTTGGTATTTGTTTAGTTTTCCTACAATGGATGTCAATGGTTACAGGTTTTTAACATTTTTCAAAATATCTTTTTTGTCTTTAACATAAAAAGGAAACACTTGAGAACTACTTGAGGGTGAGTACATTTTCATTTTGGGGTGAACTATCTCTTTAAATGTGAAAAGTAAATATGCTTCTCAAATTTTAGCTGGTATTTTGTAAAGTAATTGATCAAAAATTTTATTTGATTTATATAAACTGAATGTTACATAGGTGCATATAATGTGAAAATGAAATAAACCTTTGAAAATGCATCTTATGCTTATCTTCATGAATTAAAGCACTTTGGTAGTTTTTTAAACTACAATATCCCATAGAGAGTGGAGATGAGTCCTGCACTGGGCGGTTCATTCTGCTGTGGCAACCACAGATGAATCAGGGACTAAGCTGAATTAAAAGCAACCACTTGTGCAAACTTTTTGCATAGCCTCCTAATCTTGCTTTGTAGTATAGGCCTCTCTAAAACTAGGTGATCTCTGAATATTGCATTTCTAATGAAAGCTGTTCAACAAACTAACAATGCTTGGACTAAGAACATAACTTTGTACTTGGTATGGGTGTAATGGTATATGTATTCGTCCCAAACCATGACCACTCCGTTCATGCACTCCCACGATGATATGCCAGTCCAGTTACTAGAGTTAGGCAGAAAAGACCACAGCAGTGCAACATCTTAGCAGCCATTCACAAAGAATGTGTCTGTGTCTGAAACGCAAGATGCAGTGCTCAGAAATATTCCGCCATGTTGCCGTTGTCATGTCAACTTAGTACAAAGAAGCTCACAAGCAACACTTGCCCTGCCTACAGGTTATTCTGATTGGTCCACTGCTGAGTAACTGACATTGAGCGCCACTCGTGCAAGGTGCTGCAGAAGACACGAATGATCACACAGATCCGTCAACCGTGTTTACACAAAGCGAGTCATTTTTTTTCTACACAAACACACAAGATTGAACAGTTGTTGTCCATTGCACCCACTGTGATGACTGGGCCTCCAGTCAGTAGCAGTAAAGTTTAGAAGCTTACTGAATTTATGCACAATTTATGTTGTTAGGAGAGGGTTGGGCTCAACCTTTGAAAGTTTAATTCGCAGTCTAATTATAAAGTTTTATCTTTCATTATTCTGTACTTTTGCATCACAAGTAGCTTTACAGTTCTGTAGCTGACAAAACACTTCTGTCTATACAAAATAAACAGAAAAGCAAGCACAGAGGTGTTTTTTTATTCCTATTGTACCGTACCCGTATCAACCGTGACCCCAAAATCGAGGTGCATATTGAACGGTGGCTTCAGTAGTATCGTTACCCCTAGTACTTGGATACTTTCCACAAGCATCAACACAAACATTTTGACCCACTACACAACTGTGAACAAAAGGTTAACAAACACTGGCTTAGTTTATTCATGGTTTAATTAGCATCATCAAATCTTTAAGCATTAAGGGTAAGTGCTACAAATCAATGGGTTGCAATGATCAGTGGACTGTGGGATTACAAACAGATTTATACGAAACAAACATGAACCGGGTTGTGTCTACCATGAATGCTATTTTACACCACTAACTAGGCAACATCATGATTCACTCAAACTTGATCCCCTGGGCCAATGGCAGATCTTTGCTGTAGTTGATAGTGCTGCAAAAAGAGAGCAAGAACATGGGAAGTCAATACATCTGTTGTTTTATGATAAACTATATTTTTATTTCAAGCATGCTGTAAAATTTTATGGCAATGTAGACTTGCACTTACCATGTGGACCTTCTCATGTACTGCTTCCAAGAATCACTGCCCGACTCGCGCCCACCTCCTGTGTGTTTCTCACCTCCTGTCCAAACACACACGAAAAGTTGATGATTTTTCATAAAGACAATGTACTGTGATAAGCATATTTCCAATTGGTGGTGGTTTCCAATCATCGAAGGTGGCTTTAGGACCAACAACAATAAGGCTTACGCAGTATCACTGAATCAATGTTCAATGCACGTTTTGTTAGTATTTTTTAAATGGTGAGGTATATAATAGATACGCACCAAACGCTCCTCCAATCTCAGCACCGCTGGTTGGAATGTTAACGTTCACAATGCCACAGTCAGAGCCTTTGGGACTATACAACAGATAAGTGTTACTAATGAGTTTTCAATAAAGTCTTCCAAAACATTCGGTTTAACAAACAAGACCTGTGTCAAGCGATTAAAAAAAACAGAAAGTGCCTTTACACACATACCCTAGCCAGCGGAACACTCTTCCCATGTCTTTAGTGAAAATACTGCTGGAGAGCCCTTGTTTAACTTCATTATTCCAGGAAAATGCCTGGTCCTCTGTCTGAACCCAGAGAGAAAACAGTATTTCAAGCAAAATACTAATCATTTGATAAAGTTAGCAAAATACAACATAGTAAAGAAGCCCACCTTAAATTTCAGCACATAAAGGATAGGCACAAAGGTCTCAGTGTGAACTATAGAAGCATTGTGCGGTAGTCCAGTGATAATAGTGGGTTCCACATAGTTACCCGGCCGATCCATAATCTGTCAAATAAATTTCAGAGCTCAAAATAAATGCCTCATCCAGATCATGATGTTAATATTGGCATAAGCTTAAATAATGTTGAACTGGCATGACACTTCTTCCCAAAGAAATGAAAGTAATAGGTTGTCAACTTCACAGCAATGCGTTTTATGTACAAAAAAAGTGTCAAATAACATTTGAAATGTTACATTTTCTAATTAACTATGAACTAATTTCTAGCGAAGAATTATTGTTCTACACACCTCATTTATTAAAATGTAATCATGTAAAGTACACAATTTAAAACTCTTTAATATTCTCTTCTGTGTTTAGTGAACTGAACTTCAACTGACAACTCGACTGAAGCTGTTTTAATTTTAAAACTTCATCTGTTAAGCTGCTGTAACAATCACGAACAATTAAAAAAATTCATATATATTCATTCATTCATTCATTCATTTTCTTTTCGGCTTAGTCCCTTTATTAATCTGGGGTCGCCACAGCGGAATAAACCGCCAACTTATCCAGCATATGTTCTACGCAGCGGATGCCCTTCCAGCTGCAACCCATCACTGGGAAACATCCATACACACTCATTCACACACATACACTACGGACAATTTAGCTTACCCAATTCACCTATACCACATGTTTTTGGACTTGTGGGGGAAACCAGAGCACCTGGAGGAAACCCACGCGAACACGGGGAGAACATGCAAACTCCTCACAGAAATGCCAACTGACCCAGCCGAGGCTCGAACCAGGGACCTTCTTGCTGTGAGGCGAACGTGCTACCCACTGCGCCACCGTGACGCCCTAATTCATATATATATATATATTAATAATCATGTATGCCGAGCACAAATATACGTGTGTGTGTGTACGCTCAGCATACATGAGTACACACCTCACAAATATCAGATATTAATATTTTCTAGAAGATGTTTTATAATATTATATTTGTGCATATACATTAGATTAGCCAGTACTAAAGCCAAATTTGGAACTAATCCAACAACAACAACAAAAAAAACTTGATAGCAGTTTTTTTTGGGAAAAATATTCAATTAAAATAAAATTTTTAAAAGGTGGAAAAAAAATAAAATCAAGAGAAACCAAAAATAATGCGCTCCGAATTTGATATACAAATCAGCATATACACACACAAATTTGTGGAGGGGGTTTCACTTTGTGAATGGTTGAGTTCAGGGTTCCCCCTTTGAGCCAAATATCAAATTCCTTGACTTTTCCATGACTAAAAATCTTGATGATATCTAATGAACTTAAAAACAGGCTGCTTTGTGCTTATATATTAATAATAATATAATAATAAATTAATGTGTTAAAATATTTTTTTGAATGAATAGCCACTATGAAAACAACGGATAATTTACCTCAAATTTGGGAAAAACATTTTTTTAAGTACTTATTGTTTGCATGGCTGCAAAAAGAATTTATACTATCCTGTTAAAATTTGTAGCTTTGTTAACAGGTACAATCTGAAGACTACATTTGACTTGAATGGCTGCAAGTGGATGAGGTGAAAGGAAAAAAACGGCGCTGAAACAAAGCCTAATCACAACAACGGGGTAAAAAGG
>CAIGQV010019430.1:3273913-3350379 GCA_903798115.1 Danio jaintianensis | reverse complement strand
AACAGTTTATAACATTTGTCCAAAGATTGTTAAGAGCCATTTAAAGAAAACGTAAAATAGTTTGGGACTGATGTTGCTGCAGGAATTAGGAATTCTTGACTGGGTGCTAATTCAGTAGCCATTATTTTAATTTCGAAAATTCTGTGTTAAAATATGATGGCATGAAACTGTAAGCTGTTTGTCTTCTGTTTAAAGATACAGTAAGATTTAAATACATTGTCTCAGGGGCAAATCCGAAATATATGAGATAATGCTCAAAGAATTTGTTTTTAGTCAGAAGCTGTAGCTTAGTCAGACAATTTTAGGCTTGATTCTTTCTCTGGAGATTATAGAAACTGTTAAATCATTCTGGTCCAATCACTAAGATAATGCAGAAGCAGAGCTTGGTACATTCTGTGTTGTGATTGTAGATATTATAAAAATAACAGTTTAGTACATTTGTTCAGAGATTGTTAGGAGCAAAATAAGATTGGGACTGAAATCATGAAAGTGCTAATTTAGTAGCTATTATTTTAGCTTAGAAACAAATGTTGGATTTGTCTGTATATATGAAATCGTCGTCAATATAACAGACTGCTGTGAATTTAAATTTGAAAAAGCACCTTTGATAGCTCTAACCCCTTTTGTTCTGTTTTCACACCTCTGAGGGGCACTGTCCTGTACTTCCCATGGGTGAGTCTGCAAGGAACTATGCTAATGGAGCTACTCTGAGACCAACATCAGAAAAGCATGGAACAGAACTTCCATGTGTTACCATTGATCAGATGTTGGAAAATCTGAATGCATATTTGGACAAAAGGCTGGGACTGAGGAAGTGTCGTGATGACGTGTGCAAGAAGTACAGCACCAAGCACTCAGAGAGTGGATTATGGGCATTGCCGGACATTAAAAGGGCTTATGGAAAGACACAACGCTTATGCACAAACACCAAGAAGGATGGACTGTTAATGATTTTGATCAAGCAGATACTTCAGCATGGGCATAAGTGTGAGACTGATAGATTGGAACGTGAGAACAAAGCGGAGAAAGCTAAAGTTCGAGCACTGTCTGAACAATTGCAAAATTTAAAAAAGGATAAAGAAAGACTGGAAAATGAAAACAACAAGCTGTTGTCTTTGATCTCCAAACAGCTGGAATCAAGATCTTCAAGCAGCTTGATTGACAGTAAGGCTGATCTTTCCATCAACACCTGTGTTCATGACTCAATGAACTCAAAGATTAGTCTAGCTCCTGTAATTGTCAAACACAGAAGGACTAACGTTGAAATTGACAATGAGGAGGACTATTCAATTCAATTCATGTTTATTTATATAGCGCTTTTCACAATATAAAAGATAATGAAGAGAGACAAACTCACACTGTGACGAAAGTGGTAAAGAAATATGTTCCATACAGGACATACCATCCAGCTACTCCAGAGCAAATGGTCAAAAGAGCTGCCAGATGTATACAAACAACCACAGAAGGTTTGGCAGTTTCTTCAATGACTGCAGAAAATCTATAATTTACATCCACTAGACGGTGTGATGATTGTTAATGTCACCCTAAGAGACAGTGACCAAAAGAGGCTCACAGAAAGTGTTGAAAGAAGGATTGGTGTATCACAAGAAAACACAGAGGATGGATGGGAAGCTGTACAAATTTTCTTGTTTGAACTGAAACCTGCAGAGGTCAACTGGGCAAGAATTACCTCATGCATGCAGTAAACTGGAGAAAGTGTTGCAGAGTTTAAAGAACGCTTCAGACAAACATGGATGGAACATTCTGGTTTGAATACAAGTGAAGATCTTGGCAAAGACACTGGAACGCCCCTGAAAACAGCATTTGTCAACGGACTCAAACCTGAGATTTCTAAAGATCTTAAATTAAGGTATGATGACTGGGACAGCGCTGGAACCGCTTTGATCCAGATTGTTGAATGGTCAGCTAAACTGGAGAGAACACAGGATGTCAAACTAAGAGCTCTGCAATGCAAAAGTTTGTTTTGCAACAGAACAATTAAGGATGAGCAAAAAGAAAGTGAGTATCAGAGATACTCAAAACTATGAACTAAAGGAAGATGCAGGAATTGCAATGAAGAAGGACACTGGGCCCGTGAGTACAAGCTCAGTTTAAAACATCAAAGCAATGATGATGACCGCCTGTTCAAGCAGTTTCAGCAGCTAACAATACAAAAAAAACAGACTCTGCTAAATGCTGTACAGCCACAGGAAAACTGAAGAACCTGCTGAAGCACCAGCTAGTGGCATCATTTCCAAAAGTTGATTAACTTAATGTGTATGCAAACAATAAGGTAAAAGCTGACACAGAAGTCTCAACAGACGAAAACAAGTTTGATGTCCTAGTAGATGGTGTTGCCAAACAAGCCGTAAAGGAGAGAGGTGAACATACAGCGGCATTAAGACAGCTTCAGCAATATGCCCTTTTGAACATGCCCCAAGCCAGCCCATTGTCCACTGAAAACCTGACATCTGGCAGCCTTGTCCAAAACGAAGCAAGACTCAGCCTGACAGTACATGAGGACAACAATCAAGTTTTGTCATCTATGAAGAGGGGCCATAGTTTAGTGCCCAGTAAATGGGTAAAGACACGACAACCTCAGAAATTACCACTAAAATCCAGGTGGAAGAGCTCACTTGAGAAGGTTTTAGTATCTAATTCAATAATTAATGTTCAGGGTTGCCTAGAGACGAGGGATAGATGACAGTAGGGTTTTTCAGAGTCCAGATATGGCGGGACTAGAGTTTTTAGACTCTAGCTTGTCGCCTGAGGATGAAGACATTAACCACCACTGATAAACACTTTAGTTTCCTGTCAATATTAAATAGGGACAGTTTCTATAGGCAGTTTGTCAATTTCTTTGACATCTTTTTTTTGGAAAGATACATCTCCCTTTTCTCTTTTGTGTGATTGCAGGTGTTCCGGTGTTCCAGAGAATGACCAGAGACACACAACACTGCACCAGAGACCTAGATGAACACACCTGAGCATCCACAGAACACAACCACATCCGCTACTTTCACAACATCACAACTTCAAATAGAAATGAACTCATGCTTCACCATGAACTCTTATTTTGTTACTTTACGTTATATAGCCTGTATGCAGATTGCTGTATACATGATTAATTTGTTTTATGATCAAATATGATCAGAGGAGGGATTGAAAGATTGTGCATTTTAGTATAGTTGCATTTACATTGAGTAACCTATCATGTGATCAATTCTCTGTATGATGGGGTGACCTGTGCCTTAACCCCACAAACTGATAGGTGTGGACTAAATGACCCTTTTACGATAGGTGTGACCCTTTCACAATCTCAATGGGTAAAAGCAAAACAACAGCTGAAACATCTGATAAGAGGGTCCTGCTGTGCCTCGTAAACACAGAATGGTTTGTTTGTTGCTAGTATATAGTACTGTCTCACAGACAGTACTTTGGGGTTAAGTTACTTGAAGACCGACGATTTAACATCACTGCTGAGGAACTGCACTATTCATTGTCTTCAATAAAGTCTTCTCCTCGTAAGAACTTTGGTCAGCTTACTTATTTTATGTATTAGAGTCATCTAATACATTGGCGAGCCACCCAAGAACGGTTAAGCCAAATACAGCAAAATCTAACACCACCTTCTTGCTGTGAGACAATAGTGCTAAACAATGAGCCACCGATGACTGCACTTACAGTCGGTTAATTGAATTTAATAGTGGAGACAACAGAGAGGGTCAAAAACTGGTAGCAGCATTATATGAACTAAATGCAGTATACATGTACATACATAAGTTTGCACACCTTGTGAGCCTTTGGAGTCTTTTAGTGCTTAAGTTACATAATATTTGTCTTAAATTGTAAAGAAAAAAGTGAGAATACATGCAATTTATGAAAGAACGTACTTGGTAACAGCAACACTTGTAAGGGGTGTGGTCGGAGCTCCTTTCCTGTCAAGGAAATGACAAAATTATTAACTGCACGTTACATGCTATTATTACTCATCCTGGATCCAGCTGATTCTTGATGTGAAAAGTAAAGTCTAACCAAAGACAGGCATTGCCACAGATGAGAGCAATGGCATTGTTCCAGCCATATACAGCCACAGGAAAGTTAAAGGCTGTGATGATTCCTACCAAACCAACAGGATTCCACTGCTCGATCAGCACATGACCTGGCCCTTAAATCATAGGTAAACAACACTCAGCGTCCAAGTTTATCTCAATATCTCAACCACAGTCATATTTATCTGAAAGTATAATATAAAGTAAGCTCACTTTCAGATGGTAAAATGGGACCTCCAATCATACGGGACAGTCCTACAGCATAGTCGCACACATCCACATACTCCTGCACCTCACCAACACCCTCCACATAAATCTTGCCCATCTCTAGAGACACCTATGCATAGTAAACTCCTGTGAAAATGCTGCACCTTTCCTCAATCCTGATAATACAATTATTTTAATGCAAACTTACCAAGCTGCCGAGAGCTTTGATCTTCCTTCTTAAAGCTTCTCCAATTTGTCGAACAATTTCACCTCTCTTTGGAGCAGGTACCTAAATAACACACATAGCATTGGTCAGCTTTGTTTGTGCATATACACAGTCCAAAAAAGAATGTAATCACCTGGATTTAACTAAGCAAATAGGTATAAGCCTCCATTAGATAATTACTGCATAGATTATTATGTTTCAGAAGGTAACAGGTTATTAATCCTATCTGATGCATAGAGTGTCTTCTTGTTTTTTTTAAACAATCATGTCGGAACAAAACGTGGAAAAAAATGTTAAATCATTAATTTTCCTTCGGCTTGGTCCCTGATTTTTCAGGGGTCACCACAGCAGAATGAATCATAAAAAAGAAGCTTTACAGCTATCTTTAATAGTGAACGTAGGAGCATATTAACACACTACATTTGCACACAAAGGGAACCCAAGGCACTGGGACTAAACAGCTGTGTAGCCTTAAGAAAACACTTATAAGTGAGGCCAATCAGAAAACAAAAGCTTTTATTTGCTATATAGGGAGCATAGGGATTGGTATATCATACAAGCCTGTTAGGACAGTGCTATGATCTCGGGATGCTGCAGTTGGTCAGGTCTAGGTTCACTAAATTATGTGCCCAAAGATATTGAATGGCTAGTTTATTCTATCAGTTGTTGTTTTGTTTTTTTTCTTCCCTGATGGCATGGGCATATTCTAAGAGGGCAATTCCAGAATTCATCGTGCTCAGAATTTGAAAGAATGGTTCAGGAAGCAAGAGACATAATTTTTTACACATTGATTGGCCACCACAGAGTCTACATTTTAACCCTATTGAGAATCTTTGAGATGTGCCAGAGAAGACTGCGTAGTGGCTCAACTCTCCCAACATTACAAGATCTTGACAAAACATTTATGCTAAACTGAATGGGAATAAATGTTGTGACATTGTAAAATCATTTTGAAACAATGCCACAGCAAATATGTGCTGTAATCAAGGCTAAAGGTGATTAAACAAACTATTACTGTATGCGTAAGCTTTTTACATGCTTCCTTCGTGTTCAAGTTAGTAAAAACTGACAACATAAGTCAGCACTGGGAAAATGATATGTTGCATGCTTTTCTCAACAAAAAAAAAAAAAATTAAAAGACAAAGTAAAGAGTGACTACAGTGTTCAGGTGTGCATGTTATTTGTTCATCCAGTTAATTAATAATTATTAATTAAATAATTGCCAGTCAAACTGTTCCTTATAGATGTGCATATTTTTCTGTCATCAAATTATTTAATATTAATGTTAATAGAGTATACAGTATGTGTATGTAAATATGTGTATGTGTATGTGCACATTTGAATAGGTTGTGGTAGTTTATGACTACATTTTCATCGAAAATATATTCTGCAACGCAACACTATTTTTGCATTCTCCTATATCTTACTGTCTAACTAGAAACAAAGCCATTCTTAATGTAGGATATCAATTCTTATGTGAAATTCATCTAATTTACAGTTTGGGGTGTGAACGAAGTTGCTTAATATAACCACTAGGTGGTAGCATTGCTACACATTTTCATTCTTTATGTTTGATTTCTTCATTTGAAGAATTTAAATTGTATTTTTTCTACTTAAAATCTAATTTCTGAATATGGATACACACTACATTGAAGAATAAGTATCCTGATAATACTGTGTGCAGCTGTGTTGTGTGCATCTTGACACAGATATTAAACTCCCTTGAATAAAGCTGATCAGACCTGTTTTGACTGACACAACTTGAGGAAAGCTGGATAAAAAGCATCATATAATGAAGTCATTTCCTGTCTAACTACAAAACAACATACTATGCAATTAGTTTGACAGATGGAAATTATATATTGCTAGTTTCAATATTATTTGTTTTTCGAGCATTCAAAAGTATGAGCTGTATCTGAATGAATCAGATTTTTCAACCATTGAAAATGGACAAGATTTGGACAACAGTTTGGACATTTGAGTCGCACAGCAATTGCCTTACCTCAGTGAATAAGCCATACAGGGCCTTAAAAATGAAAACAAAAGAAAAGCTAATTAAAGCTGTGCATATGCGGTGTTTTATTTTTTCCTGTTGTATGAGATGAAGCTGAAATCGCTGATGCTCGTATGGTTGTGGCTCATACCATGTGAGAGAAATTAACAAGCCAAGTGTTAATTTTATTGACAATTAAAAAAAAAATTTAAGTAAACTAGACAACCAATTATTTTTTTATGACAAAAAATAACAAAAATGTATTGACATTATTGTAAAAAAATAAAGGTGAACGCTAGTTACATATGTATCTGTGGTTCTGTGAATTCCGTATGACTGCCAGTGATGGTGCAAAGCAGTAGTGGACTGTCACTGCACCAGCAAGACAGGTTGAGATAATATACCAAAATGGTCACATGGTAGTATAGGCAGAGCCTCGAGGATATGAGCTGCTCCAGCTCAATACTTAGCCTCAATGAGCATTTCTCACATATTCTGAATGACAAGAAACTCTGGTAGTTGTAAGAATTGTATCAGAATTAACAAATTCTCTGAAGGAGGACATTTGAGAAAACATTTAAGTTCCCACGAGAACAGACATCTGTGAACTTTCTCGGAGAGCCTACATTCATTAACACCCAATTACTGCGACCACATCTGACTCTTCACACACCTTTCCTCCTTTGTTCAGATTTCCAAATACTATCTAAAACATAATCAATTTTAACTAAGTATGTATCTATTCATGTTTAGAATCATTTTGAAGGTCTCAGTGTGTCTGGCAAAATGGTCTCATTCCCTCACAAATAGACAATCAAAATAATAGATTTATAACTCTTGGTATCTTTTGACCCACTGATAAGAGTGTGCCCCTACCTAGGGGGTTTCTATTCAAACTACCATTTGTTCCCTATAGGCAGTAACTCTTCAGATCTAACATGCCACTAAATGCAAATGCCTATTGTTGTTCCACACACCCCTCTTTGAAGGAGATTCTTGGTCTGACTATATAAGGAAAAATGTCAGGAAGTTCGGGGCGATTCTGTAACCAGAACAGCCCGTAGTATAGAGCTATCATGCCCTATGCTATGTACTTTATGAAATCAGGTATGCATCTTTTAATCTTAGACTTATCTTTGAGTATTTGATGTCTTGTATTGATTGTTTGTGAATTGACTGAATAATTGGCATAATACATATTTACCTGACTATTAAATCAATATACTTTGAATTATTCAAACAGATTTCGTGTTCTTATCTCTAGTAGATTACGTTAAGTCCATAACACCACAAGCCCCTGTACAGGTTAGTACCGGACTAAAACACGATAGACGGAGAAGAGTGGCACGCTATACGATGTTCTTAGAGCTCCGACTAACACATTGGCATTAATTCAAGTATACTTAGGCTGTAAAAGGCTATTGGGTAAGCCTTTATCTCTAAGCTTATAATACTATTTAAATCATATGGTGATTATTCAAAGTTACTAATAGTTTAAGCAAATTGGTTTGTTTAATACTATAGTAATGATCACGATATGACTAAACAGTGTTGCTTAGTTATAACAGACCTATGGGGACCACACAAAAAATATTCTAAATTGAGTAAGTAGGGTTCTGCCTTTTTAGAATAGTGGTTAATCGCCTCTGTTTAATGACCAAGACTGACATGCTTGTGTTTAAGAGATTGTATACTCGGCCGGTACAAGACTCAGGATGTTATAGGAATCCGAATGAATGAGAATAATATACAATAACGAATCTAAGAGAATATTCAATCATAATCTAAAGTAATATTAAAAGAAACAAAATAATCTTATCAATGTTTTATGATTGGAGTCAGATAAAACGAGAATAAATATATTAATTTTCTAAACCACCTCATACTAAAATTGGAGTCAGATATGAGTTAGATTTAAAGTAAATCAACATTGTGTACTGAAAAGGCCGAACAGGCAGTGAACCTTCATCCACCAGTAGACACCGTCGTTGGACTAACTGGCTGGACCTTACATAGTCATCCAGAGTGTTCCGTTTTATTCCTCCTGACTGCCAGAGATGGTGCACTCACCTGAGAGAATGCCACTCACCTGCGAACCAGTCATGGCTCTTCCTGAAGGACTGCTGAACTGACAGCATGCAGGGTAGCGATGTTAAACTTGCAATGCATGCAATGCAAACGTACAAGGGGCAGCCATGGCCTAATGGTTAGAGAGTTGGACTTGTGATCGCAGCAATGCAATGGCAGCCTACTGCTCCGGGTGTTTGTTAATGGTCTGTGTGTGTGTTGAGCATGATGAACAGAAATGGCTGCCACATAAACTTTCAGTGGGCGGCACAGTGGATCAGTGGTTAGCACTGTCACCGCACAGCAAGAAGGTCGCTAGTTCAAGTCCTGGCTGGGTCAGTTGGCATTTCTGTGTGGAGTTTGCATGTTCTCTCTGTGTTTGCGTGGTGTGTTTGTGTGGGTTTCCTCCGGGTGCTCCAGTTTCCCCCACAGTCCAAAGACATGCAGTATAAGTGAATTGGTTAAACTAAATTGGCCTTAGTGTATGAGTGCATGTGTAAATGCCAGAGTGTATGGGTGTTTGGGTTGCGGCTAGAAGGGCATCCGCTACGTAAAACATATGCCGGAATAGTTGGCAGTTCATTCTGCTGTGGTGACCCCTGATAAATAAGAGACTAAGCAGAAGCAAAATGAATTAATCAAACTTTCAGTGTGGAGGCTGCTTTACAAGTTTCCAAAAGCTGCTGCAAAAAACTCAGAATATTTGGAATGCTACAGCACACAGGGTCCAAATCACAACTCCTACACCAGAAAAGACTTCAACGTGCTGCAGGCTTGGACCTAGAGGCCAAACCCAAAGTTGCAGCAGGGCTGGGTTTGGGTGCCAAACCGCAACCTCCATCTGTTACAACAGGTCCTTCTGAAGCAGTTCTGAAGTTGCAACGGCCTGTCTGCCAAAAGTCTCGTTAGCATGGGAAACCATGGTCTGGCTGGCCATCGCAGTGCAATGAGCAAGGCTCATGTGGCTGCACTGTGCTATCTTGTGCAATGATTCCAACAACAGTGGAAGAGGAGGAAAAGCATAAAGGAGACAATCTGGCCACTCGTGAGACAGGGTGTCCGGTCCCAATGGTCTGGATGACTCAGTTCTGGATGACCATATGCTCTGTACCATATCTGGGTGAAGCCTCCATTTTTGCCTGGGTGCAGACGATCCCTGGACAGAGCATCTGCCACTTTTGTTACAATTGACCCTGACAGGTAAACTGCTCTCATCGATGCTAGATGAGGAAGAGACCAAGTGAGAATCTTTTGAGTGAGATATAGAGACTTGAGAAACTTTGTGTCACCTTGATAATATAAATGAAACACTCTGGAGGTGTTTTGCAGAGAGATACAGCTTTTGCACATGGTCCAAGAGCAAACTGGTGTTAAACATTTTCTGATGCGCAAGGGCACAAATTTGAAAGAAAAAGTCTGTTTCTTTCCCACTTCTGGAAAAACGTTTTTTTCTTCTAACCACTGTGCTGATGTCGCATGGGGGACTCATCTGACAGGCGCATCTTACAGTGAAGTAGAGTAGCATATAGCAGAATCGGTTGTTAGTTTTGGTGTAATTTATCATAATCATGATTTATGGTGTTTATGGGGACTGCACAAACTCCAGCCTGTCAGCATATCAAGTCCACAAGTTTTCCGTTGCTGTTTTGGTTGATTTTTGTTCACAAAATAAGAAGAACCCGACAAGACCGAAAGCTGGCGCAAATACTGCGAAAAACATACTCCTGGATCAGTCGGAGATGCAGCTCGATGAAATTGTGAATTGTACACGATAAGATGTCCCGTTTTTCTTTTATATTTGCCAACTTCCAAATCAGTAAGCATGACTATTTGAGTAATTAGAAGCAACGCAATGGGTTTACGTTGGAGTACAGTACAGCACTGCAGCTAGCTTGTAACATTAAGCATTTTAAATGTACTTCTTTCAACTGTGTAAAAATGTAACCATATGATAAGGCAACTGGTAACATCAATTTGCTAATATTATATATGTATTGTATAGTTACAGCTTTGTGACATTGTTTGCTCAGATAATTAATTTATTGCCATGTGGTGTGTTTATAAGGCTTTGGGAGATGCAGCTGCAGCAGTGATGCTGACCCGGAGCAGAAGGCTTAGCTTCCACAGGCTCCTTGGTCATCTGTGCTTCACTTTGGCTCCCAAAGTAACCTCAGACCTTTATATCCTTCATCAGGTAGATTATTATTTCCCCTATCTTTAATTAATTATACTGTACATGGCATTATGCGTTTACAAAAATTAGAAGGGCAAATAATTACTAAAATATTTATTTATAATGCAGGCAGGTAAAACTCAAACACAGTCTTTGACTTCCTGTTTTTTTTTTTAAATATTGGAATTCTGTAACCATTGACTTCCATAGTATTTGTTTTTCCTACTATTGAAGTCAGTAGTTACAGGTTTTCAGCTTTCTTCAAAATCTTCTCTTGTGATCAACAGAAAGAAACTCATAAAGGTTGAGGGAGAGTAAAAAATATTCTGTCCTGTCAATGAGTAAAGGCACTTTTTATTCACATAGGGGGAATATTCATCTTATATTAAACTTTTTTGTTTACACATGCTCAACTTATAATGGGTACAATCTATATTTGTGAGATGTTATGCAGTTTACTACCCAAGGGTCCGCAAATGTGGCTGGGTTTTATGTATTATGTTATATTAAAAATCATATGGTTGGCAGTTTCCTAAATATGATTAAGTCTGTAAGACTATGAGTTGATTTACATGATTTAAACTTTTGCTGCATTCCCCCAGCATATATGCATCAGCCCTCATGGAGTCTCTGATGGTGGAATACTGAAGGTCACCACAGGCTCAATGAGAACGCAGAACTGTCCACTACATTTGCTCTCCTTTCTAGATACTTAAAGCAGGTCAACAAGGATGAGGCTGTCAGCATCTTTTTAGCACAGCATTCACAATTTAGCACACATTAAAGACATGATAGTGTATTGTTACCCACATAAATGCCAGCCACTGAAAAATAATTTTTTAAAAGTTTGCTTTTAAATGGGTCAGATTATATATTTTTTCTTTCAGTATTACATGTTTGTTACCTACTTATACACGCACTCACAGATTTACATATAGAAAGAGTAAAAATGTTGGGTATTAACAGTGCTTATGATTTTGTGCTATATAAATCAGACTTGAATTTGAGTTGAATTAGAATTTGAACTTGAATTAGGGTTGAAGTTAGAGTTTATTTAACCATAAATCCAGATCAGATCTGTTGATCAAATCTTTGTAAATATTTTATACAGTAACACAACTTGTGATTTTTGTGACTTGTTTTTTTTGGGGGGGGGGGGGGGGATTGTCGCCAAAATGGGGCCATTTTTCTGATATGATATTTTTCTTATATTCTGAAAAAAAAACATTATTTTAAAACTCATTTTAATTTTTTAAATATTTGATATCTTTAATTTACTAATTTTTACCTAAACATACTTGTGTCTGCTGGCTTAGATATGTCTGCGCTCCTGCCTAAAGTGTATATATGCTATCTGTATCACATACAGGTTCAGACAGCAAGCCTCCAAGTCTGGGTGCAGAGTTAGGCACTGCACATCAAGTGTTGGCATTATTCTTTACTAAGACCCAGTAAGCATTTAACTCTCTGCTGCACTGACTCTACTCAGCTGAGACTATGGTCCTGTTGCATTTACCACAAAATGCATTTACCAAAAACAGTGATATGTGACCTTAATTTTTATTTTAATACAAAAAGCTCTGAAAACATTTTGTATAATAAAGTACATTGTTTACATGTTTCTGCATTATTCCGGGCGTTCTGTTTTATTTGTGTTTTGCATTCACTTATCTACAATTAAAAAAATAGTGACAATGTAGCATAACTTAAATACTCATTAGTTTCTGTTACTGGTAAGTATTAATACTTATAGACGATCAATACTATGCTATTGCCTGATAGGATTTCATTAGCTAACATATCTGTCTGTAAGCTAACGCTGGTCTCTCACCAAGAACCTGTTCCGTTCTCCTCACATTACAGCTCAATTACTCTTCTCTGACTGCTGTTCTGTCTCTTGGTCTATCCACAGGCTCATAACTGTATGGCTGTGGTCCGTCGTTTGAGTGAATATCTCAGAATATCTCATCTTGGAATCCAAACGCACACCGCGATCCTTTCTCTTCATACTGTTTATATGAGCGATCTCCCCATTCCGACGTCACTTCCAGACTGGCATTTTTCAGATGTGAAAGAACATTTCCACACTCCATATGGCTTAAAAATAAACTTTAATGTGGATTTTAAAGAAAATCTAGTCCTACATTACTCTTGTGCACATTGACTCACTGGGGTGTCTAACCTAGAATATGCCCTTTAAAGGGACACACAGCATCCAGACGTCCAAGTAGGGTAGGATTTGTATCCCTCTGGACCATAAAGAGGGTACAGAGCTGCAGTCATGCATCAGAATGTAAAAATAAGCATCTTTCAAATCGATGCTTGAAAACCAGTCTCCCTTCATGACAGCACAGAGAACATTGGCTAGACACAATATCCGGAAAGGAAGGATCTTCAAGAAGATTGTCTCAAATCGAGAACTGGACGAAAACTGCCATCTTTCTTGGGAACCAGGAAGTAGGTTGAATGTGAGAGACTGTGCAGTTGAATGCTGACAGAATCAGTGCTCTGGTACAAGGTTATATAGTTAACAAAAACCAATGAAAAAACAAAAACTAAAATCTAAAAACATTTTTGTTAACTGAAATAAAAATACAAAACGAGAGGTTTTATTTAAAACTAGAACTAACTGAAACTGTATTTTGTACATACAAAACTGAGACTGACTAAAATTTTAGCAAAAATGTCCTTCGTTTTCATCTTTGTAAATGTAAACTGTAAAACCCAACAGTCAACTTTATCAAATGAAATGAGCGTAGTTAACTCAAAATTTACTGAAAGTTAATTCTACTCATTTGAAAAGAGTTCTGAACTCAGTGTTGAAGGTAATGAGTTAATTAAATACCTCATTACTTCAACTTAAATGGAGAAAGTTCACAGTACTTATTTAGATGAGTTTTTTTAACTCAAATGGTTTGCTGCAATCGGTTTCCTCAAACAGTTTGAGTTGACTTGAGTTTTACTGTGCTCAAATTGCTTTTACTCAAATGGATTAAGTTCACAGTACTCATTTGGATTCGTTTTTGAACTTAAATGGTTTGTTGCAATCGTTTCCTCAAATGGTTTGAGTTACCTTAACATTTTGGGTTTTACAGTGTATTTAAAGGGGTGGTCCACTACGATATCATATTTTAAAGTTTAGTTGATGTGTAATGTAGCGTAGTTTAGTAAGTTTAGTAATGATGTGTGTCAACATAAACATCTCTGAATGTAATATGCTCAAAGTTCAATGCAAACGGAGACATTGGTTTTACAGAGTTAGCTTAGCAAAGCCTACAGCAAAAATACACTCTGGACCACCCCTTTAATACATAAGCCTACTGCATGCCTTTTAGAAGTAAATCTATTTACTTTGCGCTGCCAGGTGTTTGACCCGTAAGGCACCTCAGAGTCTGTAATCCTGATGCCATTGGCCAGATCAAGCTGGTTCTTCTTCAGACAGTCCTCGCTGTTGCTCCCGCAACAAAAACAATGAGTGGACATGAATCATGCCTCAGTTGGGTTGCAAAACTTAATTGTAAGAAACTTTTCAGATCATTATGTTTTAACTGACAGAAATTATGATTGCTGACTACATATTTTTGGTATGGGAGGATTGTCACAAAAGATCCGGTTTGCGTTAAAGATCCAAACTTCCCATTACTACTATCTAACCTCAGAAGCAGCCCTGAACACATATTGTACTTAGGGCTGCTATCTTGTGGGCTGTTGTATTTGAATTTGAGGATGGGTAGATGGTAGTGTTCATGTGTCCTCAGAATACATGTTTTAAAAAATTTATCTTTGGTTGAGTTTATTGAGTTCATTTGGATATGTGCATAAAAAAATGGTTGATGGAAACGCTAAGATGCGCATAAATTTTGAAACTGCACATTAAAAAAATGTATGCGCAGAACTGAGTAGGATAAACTTTTTATTCGATAAGAAAAGATGCGCATAAACTACGATGGAAACACTTTTACCGAACAAATTCCACTATGCGCATTAAAAAAAAGGTCATGTGATTTGGTTGTAAGAGATCATGTGATGATAAAAATGTTTGTAAATGGACAAACCAGCAAGCTGACCACATTGTAAAACATCTGAAATGTTGTTTTGGTCATTCTAAAATGCCTTAACCATTTCAGTATTAGTGTTATTATATTATTAATGACCTCCAGAATTGTTAAGAGCGTCTGTGCTCCACATCTCATGCCTTCAAACGCCACCACGCGTTCACTGCGTTTCAGCATTGCCTTCTGAGGCGCAAGTCATTTATTAAATGAAGAAAAGATTCAGGCAGCTTCTCCTACCTCAGCAAATTCAGTTTTTACTGTTGAGATTTGGCACCATTTAATTAGGAAGTGACGATTTTGTTCTCTTTGACTCATTGGATGGAAACGCTGCTTTATTCGCACATCTTTTGCGATATTCCAGTTTTGCGCATGAAGTAAAAACTAAACTAAAACTAAAGCAATTTTAAAGTATAGAAACTAATAAAAACTATTAAATCTACCTCGATCTATGTACTACCTGTCGATCGAAAACTTGTGTCTGTGGAACTTTGAAGACAGCATTCCACTGAGTTTGAGTAAGTTGGCAAGTAGTTTCTGACAACTTCACACTTTTATAGCGATGTTGAAACGATCCGATCCAAGAAAAAAAAACTCATTAGAAGTGCGCTGTCATGGATTTGGAGGATGAAAACTCGCTGCTCTGGCAAGCTGCACTTGATGGCTAGAAATTAATTTTAAGCTTAAGAAATTAAGAATCATCATAGTCATAGTCAAGCGAGAAAGCGAAAGAGGCCGAGTATTGAGCTGGTGCAACTCATATCCTCAAGGCTCTGCCTATGCCATTTTGGTATATAATCTCGACCTGTCTTGCTGGCGCAGCAACAATCCATTAGTGCTTTGCACTGCCTCTGGGAGTCAGGAGGAATGAAACTGAATTTTTTTTTTTTTTACGGGAGGGACAATTTGTTAAAAGCTCCATTTAGATAGAACATCCTGAGTCTGAGGTGCGCAGATTTGAAGTGTAATGTAGCTTACACTGATCTACCCGGCAGGACATAAGCAATAATTTGCGGCATGCTTAATTAAATGTCCAAAAATGTCAATGTGTGGGAGAAGCTTAAGGTATAAATAAATCCAAAGCACACTTGAAACTCACTTTTGAGAAAAATACCAATTTTTTTGCAAAGACACAGTTTCAAAATACCATCAAGTCATGTTTTACCGATCACACTAAAGGTAATCTTTATCTTCACAAATGTTTTGCTTTTTAGTAAAAGGCCAATGGTATTAAAAATTGTTAAGTTGGACAAAACACGATACACTTCTAAACAACAGACTGCAAAAAATATGGATGTAGTAGTGTTTTATCAAGGCAGTCTATGGGCATTAACTCCCTTTTAGAACCAGCCCCCTGTGGCAAGTTGATGAATTGCAGATTGCTTCCGTATTTGCTTCACAAGGGAGAGCGGGAGGTTGCCACTTGTTCTAAATTAAAGCATCTGCCCTACAGTAAACTTGCCACAACACACTCTTACAATCACATATGATTTGGCGTTTATGTATCGGAGTAAAAAGTGCCTTGGTGTGACATCCCTACTTTGCACAGACCTCAGATAAGCCGTTTTAATTGTTTGTTTGTGGATGAGCAGGCTGTGGTGTCAGTTTGAGGCTCCTTAAAATACTCTATTAGATGGTTGTACAATTATTATCAGTTTAAGCTTTATTATGCATGTCAATTTAATTAAATTTATTGTTGTTTGAATGCAGTATATCAGTATAGATGTGTAGTGAATCTACAGTAATCTCACAGACACATAAAACTCAGAACGTTCAGAAACTGGTATCACTAAAATATCTGTGATTGTGAACAAGAAAAGAATTGGTCAAATTAAATGGTTTAAGTGGTTAGATTTTAAAAATCAACCAAAAACTGGTTAGATTTCAGTCAGCTAGATCTAGAGTAGATTTAGTCTACTACAATTTTATGAAATATGAGTAATATGGTGCTTGCGTGTTGTGCAGACGACTCTAATGGCAATCTGGCAAACATGATAGACCCACATCCAAAAATGTAAAAGGCATCTATATAATTAACTGTCCAAATTATCTAAATTAAATATTGGAAAATAAATTATCATTTAAATTATTATTTGGAAAATGTTTAATCTCAATTAATTGCATTATTGCAGCTTTATTTATTTATAAATGTATGCACTTAATTCAAGCACTTTTTTATTTATTTGAATATAATTTGTATTTGTTACATTTAAAGTGTTTTGTAAAAACCACCCTTTGCATATAGTATTTGTACGATATAGTTCTCAACTTGTTCTTATACTAGTTTGCATTTATTTTAGTAATTCCATCTTTTATATTTTCATTTAATTATCTACACTATTTGTTCATTATTTGTAATTTATTTTCAGATTTGTATTACATTTTCTCCAAATATTTGGTTGAGAGCCAAAATGTAAAAGGACTTAAATTTTGAACTTTTTAACCATATTTGAACTGACATTACATTTAACAATGGTTAATTAAAGAGACTTTACAGACAAACCAACATTTATGTAAAAAAATAAAAAAAGGATGTTTCCCATGATTGTGTATACAGGCAGCAGTAGCTACACCATCCTCATATGAAATTTCTGAAGTACATCAGTTGTATCGTGATGTGTAAAATATTATCAAGTTGCTGATATTACACATCCTTACTCACTACTTGATAATATGAAAGCTTACATCTGCCCACACTTTCCATGCGTCCAGTGCTTTCTGTATAGTTTCCTCATATTCTGCCACGGTTGCCTGTTAAACGATAACATTTATTGAGGGATGGATTCATGTATTTTCAATTGTGTTCATTAATTTATTGTGTTATGTTTCATAAAATAAAAACAATTTGTTACCTGACGCACTCTGGCAATAGGCTCATTGTTTGCTGGACAATATGAAGTGACCACCTGTAAAAAAAAAGATAATAAATTAATCAACATCCTGCTCAAAGAAGAAAATAAAACAGTTTTTTTAGGAGAGTATTTCTAATGTGGAAGCAGAATTTTTTTTAAGTATACTATATAATATGGGGAAGCAAAACTTGTAACCTTTCTACGTAACTAAGGCCCTATGAATACAGCCGATGCTTATTCTAAATGATCCAACGTTAACTCGATGAGCGGCAACATGTGGAACAAACCATACCAAACCTACTAGTCCGACCAACGCTGACTGATGATACAAACACTGCCCAATGGCCGACGGTTGACTTGGTGTGTCCCTTCCCAATAGACCCAATTCTTATATTATTGAAATCCTTGAGTCAATCAAAATTAAATGTATTATTTCCGGTATGCAAAATATTCCACCGTTTTTTTCCCCCAATCAGAACCAAACCAGTGCGCAAATATTCTATCTGTGGAGTCTGAAATTTAAACATTAAACATTTTTTAGAATAACAAAAAGGCTATAACTCAGATATGTGATATTTTCACCAAACTTGGAATATTTACAAAGATCTATGGTCACATGGGGAAAAAACTTCTTCAAGAATCACATGAAACCGAAAAAAACTGACCAACTATAATACTGACAAACTATAATAAGCATTGAGATGCATACATGCTGCCAAATTTACTTCATTGCTCCAAACTTAAGAATTAAAGATAAGGCACAGCACTCTTGTCCAGTGTGCAACCAACTTTAGAATCACTAAAGGAGAAAGACAAAGTGGCATTAACATGATGCATGGACACTGCATACAACACAATTGTATATCACCATTAAAGCACACTCCATTACAGATGAGTGAAGGTTCATGACTTGTGTTCTGCAAATGGGGGTTGTGAATGGAAGTAAAATACTACATGGTGTTGAGAATGAATGAAGCATTGTAAACTATGTTTAAAGCTATTTCCATGGCTCTGAACTAAAAGCAATTCCAAAGTCCAAATATAGGTAATTTATGTACAGTTGAATGCAAAAGCAAAGAAATTTTCCACAGTATTTCCTATTGTGACGTGCTACCCAATGCCAAATCAGCATTGCCCTGGAAACCAGCTCATGAGGAACGCACAGTTTGAGTGAAAATACAGCACCTATAGTGATCACTGTGTTTACATCTGTTACAGAAAACAGCTCGCTCTCTCTCCCTTCCCACCACCCCACCGGAAAGGATAGAGGAACTGACGCAACAGCTAACAGCCATTACCACCTGCAGCAGATATTCGCAGAGGAGCTTGCTCTAAGGCAATAGAGGACAGAGCAAACAGTCAAGCAGCTATGGGTAGCCCACCAATACCTCACCAAACTCAGCGACCTGGATGATATCGAAGCATACCTACATACCTTCGAGGTCATCGCAACTGGGGAGAGCTGGGAAAAGGGGTAGTGGGTGTGTGTGCTGGCTCCACTTCCCACTGGAGGAGCTCAGAGAGCTTATTACTCCCTACCAGCTCCACAGAACGAGGATTATGAGATGGTGAAGATGAAGATATTAACCTGTATCAGACTCTTGCCAGTGGGTGCAGTGCAGCAATTTTTTCAGTGGTTCTACAGTGAAAACACTGCCATACGAGTGCAGGCCACTCAGCTCACGTGTCTCACACATCAGTGGACCTGGGGACCACAAACCAGCATTTCTGGCTTCAAAGAGCGACAGAGGAGGTTAATTTAAACATAATAATCCAAATGTTTATATGCATCTGCTCCAGCAGGAGCAGACTAAAGAACTGCTGGTCTCAAGTTTGTGTGATGGAGGGAGTGGTCCGGCTGCCAGCACCTCAGCTGGTCCCGTACCAAAAACAGTCTGCTCTACTGTGTCACCCAGTGGCAGAGGGAAGAAAAATTGCTGCTAGTAGTCTAGCGTCACTATGATTGAACTCGCCCACTCTCATCCCATGGCAGAACACCTGGTAGCCACTAACACAGCAAATCAGAGACTGTTTCCACTGGCAGGGACTGGAGGCAGATGTTAAGCGCTATTGTCAAGCCTGCGATATTTGTCAGCGCACATCACCGCTTTGACCTCCTCCCAGCCTGCTCATTCCGCTTCCCATCATTGCGGTGCCCTTCAGCGCATAGGGATGGACCTGGTAGGGTCTCTGTCGAAATCTGCCCGGAGCATAAACACATCCTTGTCATGGTAGATCAGTTGTCTCAAACTCAATTCCTGGAGGGCCACAGCTCTGCAGATTTTAGCTCCAACTCACACCTGCTTAATAGTCTCTAGTAGTCTTAAACACCTTGATTAGTTGGATCAGCTGTATTTGATTAGAGTTGGAGCAAAACTGTACAGAGCTGTGGTAGATTAACAAAGCAATCGCAAAAGCCATCGTGAAGGAGCATCCCCTCAGAAATCCTGACTGACCAGGGAAACCCCGTATAAAGGCCTGGGAACAGCAGCAGCAAAGCCCCCACCGTACTACCATTGAGCAGGTATGGGATATGTGGGAGAGGATAGAACGGATAACCCCGATCATCAAAAAGCATTCCAGTACCCATCAGGCAGTTCCAGCATGGTGATAAAGTTGGCAGCTGTCTGCGGCACCCAGCTACGACTCAGGACACTGTTTATATTTCTGCTGCGCCACAGAGCACCAAATTAAAATTAAATCAAATAACATGAGAATGTGCGCTCCCAGTGTGCAATACTTCCAACTGTTATGTGCGCGTCGTAACACACCGCTGAGCAGCGCATCTGGTGTGTGACCCCCTTAAGTTTCTTTTGCCTACTGGCAGGGACCCTGCACCATAGTGGAGAAACTCGGGCCAGTCGCTTAAAGCGTTCATCAGTTGGAACGGAGATGAAAGGATCAGATATACCACCTGAACCTGCTCAAGAAGTGGACCCCACCACCGGGCCAGCTCGCTGACTTTTCTCAAAACGCCAGCCTAGTCAGTCAGTTTCTGGATGTGTTCACGGAGCAGCCTGGGTGGACCCATGCCATCTAGCACAAAATCAGGACGCTCCCTAACAAAATCGGCCCTATCAGGTGCCTAAGGCATGTTGGCTGGCTATTGATGAGGAGATCACCAGGATGTGACAGCTCGGTCCAGCAGGCAATGAGGCCCGTCACCAAATCTCAGGTACAAGCCTTTCTGGGGTTCGCTGGATAGTACCTGTGCTTCATACCTTTTTTTTCTCTATAGCCAGCCCGCTGACAGACCTGACCAAGAAGAGGCAGCGGGAGAAACTGAATTAGAACCCCGAAGCGGACAAGGCATTTACGGCTAAAGCTGACACTCTCGTCTCCCTGTTCTCCATGTCCCGGATTTTGGCTGCCCCTTTATCCTGCAGACCGATGCAGTACTTTCACAGATTATGGGAGAAGAGGAGCACCTGGTCATAATATATATCAATCAGAAGCTGTCACAGCCTGAATCCAGGTACGCAGCCGTAGAGAAGAAAGCTCTGGCCATCAAATGGGCACTCCTGGAGCTGCGCTTTCCTTTGGTACAGATCATGAGCTACTGCAATGGATGTCTTGAGCCAAGGACACAAATGCCACTGTCACATGGTGGTTCCTCGCACTGCAGGACTTACATTTCGAAGTGAAACATTGGGCCGGAGCTTTCTATACAAACCCTGATGGTCTGTCCAGAATGTGGTCAGGATGGGCTGGTTTAACAGCACTTGGGAAATCTTTGAAAAAGAATTTAAATTATTTTTCCCACAAGAGGGCTAATAATTTACCTTCAACTGTTGTCAATTAAAAAATTGTAAGTACTGTTTGTTCTTCATAATTGCTCTTTGCAATCTGGTGTTTTAATGTTACATTCAGAGCTTGCTCATCCCTAATAATGCTTTAATAAAATCAATATCTTTTTAAGATGGCAGTACAGTCATACAGAGACTCCAATCATTAAACAAAAGCATTGAGAAACTCCAATTCTGGTGAAAATGTAAAGTAAAGACTTAAGTATACAGCAGCAGAAATGGGGGTGAAAATGTAGACAAAGAATATTTTTGTATTAATCCTCTCCACAATGCAAGACATCTCCAATAAAAAAATATCTGCAGGAAATGGGCTTGCAACATCCTCAAGCACACCACCCACAATTTCTGGAAGAACATCCAGACTCCAGAATAATTTATATTCCCAGTCCATTAGACTGATAAGGAGTCAAAACCCACTGCCACCTTGTCATTCCCAAAAGGAGTAAACAAACAAAAAATGTATTGTTCTATATGACACTAAAGCTCTTGACTTGATCTGACTGATTTTGAAGGCAGCATAAAAGTATCTTTTACTTCCTTTGAAATCCCACAATCTCTGAGTTGACGTTTCATTTACGTTACAACTAACAGCCTGAACAGATCGGCTCTTTTCAACCCTTTAGACCTCACATGAGTTAATCTGTACATAAACTTAACAAACTTTAACCAATAGCCTTGAACACTGACACATTCCAGCTGCGAACACTTGCAAACATATGGGTTACGTTTTAATGAATTGCTTGCTTACAAATTAAAACTAGTGAATATGAAAATGTATTTCAGGAAGAAAGAAGACTGGCTTGGTTTTACTATATTTAGAGCAGGTCATGAATGTGAGATCCTCTTACCTCTCCCTGTCCCCCCCAAACACCGTTGTAAACACCGTCATTGTCCTCTTTAAGTCCCAACTCTTTCAACCAGTTGTACTCTGGTTGGTTAATAAGCAGAGTCGACATATTCGGAGCTGCGGTTCGGACACTCGGCAACAGTTTATTCCTCTGAGTAAAAAGTCGCGCAAATCTCAACGTCAGCACGCGCTGCATCATGAACCGAGGAACAGTGGATAAAAGCTACACTCGTGTACGTCCACGATCACGTGTATACGGGACTTCTTATTGGTCAAACAGCGACTCACCCCTTCAGCATGTAAGCAGGCCCCTTTTTCCTCCAGCTGGTAGATGCTGAAACTGCACCACCTAGTGGCAAATGCTTCTCCATACACCCCATTCGTTGTGAAATCGTCTTTTTCAAAAGATCTTGAAAACCTAAATAATGTCAATATTTTCCAGTGATATCATTTTTTTTTTAAGACTTTACCCCGTCTCCAATAAATAACGTTACGCACTAGTTTAAATCACATACCCCCCAACATGCAAAAATAGAGAGTAGACATATTAAATCAATGTAGGCTATCTATTACAATTTAACAACAGACACACGTGTAATACTGTCTAGCAATAGTTTTTTTTATATAAGAAGGGGATAGTCAGCAGCTGATAGTCTCAGAACAGCTATTCAACTGTTCGTTTCCTAACATTCGAAAAAAAAAAGTTTATACTATCTTTGTATCACAAAAGTATTTGTTATAGTAAGGTAGTAAGTAGCATTTTAAAGAAGTTAACTTAAGTGCATTTTTACACAGAGTACCGCAAACGGTTCATTCCTTGTTCTTTTCCACTATATTCCAGTTTGTTTTTAGTCCACGACCAGTTAGTCGTTTGTGGACCTTTTAGAGCTAGTTACTCATATCAATAGGTCTATGATTTTATCAGTCCTGTTGGATAAGAAAAAACGGCGAAAGAGTAACTATGGATGTTTTCTTGTCATGCTACATACACACACTCAACTTATTTATAGTTATCTTGTGTTTCTGACAACGGGACGACCGCAGATGGCGCTAAACCCGTAGCCTTTGATGCCGTGCCCTCCGAACTCAGCACAACTCCTCAAAATGCGCCCAATGAGTTGATGATGCAGCTGTAAATATGGACGCGTACTTCCGGCTGGGAGAAATGGCGGGTGATAGAGACAGAATGGCGGATCTTGAGGATGGAGAGATTGAGTCTGATCAAGAGTCGGAAATGCGGGATGTTGCTGCGGAGCGAGTGCAGGTAAAATGTGGTGTTCATTCGCCTCAACACATTGTTGTTGTTGTTGTTGTGTTAATGGTGATTAATTGACTCTAACGTTACATTTAAATATATGTGCAAGCCAGTGCTGTATCTTCGGCATTTTAAATATCGGTGTCGAGAATCTGCTGATGTTTTAGAATTTGCCCTGTAATAAAATCACAACTACTGTGAATTTAAATGAGCCCGTTTATTAGGTCAGCTCTGGATGATACTATTTTCAACTTTGCATGTCATCTTTAATGTTTTCAAACTTGTCAACAGTTCTCTATGTCCCAGTCACCTAATGTAGACTGGGACTTTACGCCTTTGAAAAGTACATGTAATATGGAATATTCTAAACACTTTTTTTTCACGCTGACAAGATGTTTTGGTCAACTTTAGATTCAGAGTGGTGCCAAATTTATTTTGATGTGAATTGCTTGAATAGCTTATTATTAATTTCATAACCAGTTATCATAGTTAGACCATTCAGTTAGTTGATATTCACTGTTGCAGGTGTCATCTTTTCAGAGCAGAGGATCTTCTTTAGGTGGTGCACCCATCACAGAATACCGCAACTTAAAGAACGTGGAGTCTAGTGACAGCAACTCTGACTCTGAAGATGAGACCATACTGTGGAAAAGAAAACGACTAAAATGTTCCAGTATTCCAGCTCCTCTTCATGCTATGCCTAATGCAAGAGCTGCAACAGACCCCTTTGCTCGCAAGGTCAACAACATCTGGGGCTCTGTAGTTCAGGAGCAGAGTCAGGAGGCTGTTGCAGCAGAGCTTGGCATCATGGGAATGGAAGGTGCTGTCAGCATGAGCAGTCGCCAGAGCGAGACCTATAATTATGTCTTTGCTCGCAAAATGATGGCAAAAGAGCATGAAGATGAGGAGGAAGGGTTAAAGAGCACTTTGGATAGTGAGCTGGAGGGATACATGCAGCAGGGAGGACAAGACCAAAAAGACAGTAGCTGTCTGAAGAGAAAGCGGCCAGCCAAGGAAAGACTCGGTCCCAGGGCTGAGATGGACTTGAAGGGCCGATATGAGATCAAGGAAGATGACCCTGAAGAAAGAGTGATTGATGAAATCGCACACAGGTCAGAGAACTTCAGAGATATGCAGTCTGATGCACATATTGGTCTGCTACAAAAAAAAAAAAAAAAACATTTGGCAGATCTTGCTTTTTGGCACTGCCTTTCAGAAGCTACCTAAAAAAATTACATATTTTTCACAAGACAAAAGTATCACATTTTCACCAAGCTTCCTGTTAAAATGGTTCAATTTTATTGGGTTATATATATTTTAAACATCAGTGTTTTGCAGCTTTTGTTCTAGTTCTAGTCTCTTGATTGACCACAGTGTGAATAAATAGATCTCAAAATCGTATCTACAAATATACAGTAGAGGCTAGGAAAATCATGAACATGCTGGACCAGGGGGATTTTTTTCCAGCATCACTGATTATATTTTTAGTATTTTTCTTATTTATTATTTATTTCTTTTTTTTTTTTTTTTTAAAGTTTATATGAGCGCAATATTATACGTCATTACCGGGAAACATGAAAAACAGCATTGTGTGAGTTGCAATCATGAAAGTACAATGCTTACTTTTTGCATTTTATTTGGTGATATATTTTTTTTAAATATATATTTATGTTGGACCTGAAATCATTAGCTTTTGAAAGGCTTTTTATATTTTATTTATATTTATTTTATATTTCTACATTTTTAGTCAAGCATTTGCCCTGAAGTTCTAAATAAACTGAGTAATATGATCACATATGAATATGAAGTATATACTTAAGAGTGTAAAAAAGAAATAGTTATTTACATTTGGTCATATTTATATAGATAGATATTTGTAGACATCTTATAGATTATATTATATATAATATTTTGTTATCAGGAAATGAGATTACTTTTATATTGTGATTTAGAGATTTGTCTTATTTACAGGGTATGTTTATGTGAAAATTAACTGGAGTAATTTCTTTTCACCCACCCTGTATATAACATATCTGTACAGCTTTTCTGTAATGCATTTGTTTGCTCTCTGTTAAAGACTCATGGAGCCAAAGAAAGATCTAATAGAACGTGTGGTCAGAGTTATAGGAAATAAGAAAGCCATCGAGCTGTTGTCTGAGACTGCAACAATTGAACAAAATGGAGGTCTCTACACAGTGGTATGTATAAAAACATGCCACAATTTACACATATTTCAGACACAAACAGTCCATATAGATGTGCAAATTAATTTGCTAGATTAATTTTCAGAGTTTAGATTTTAGTTTTGCAGCACATCAATTTATAATAGTTTTAGTCATGTGTTTAAACACTGAAGAGGAACAAGAACCAATAAATTCCCTATGATTCCCATTCTTGCCTATGGTAAAACTTTACAAATGGTGTCCTGATGTCATGTTAAATGTGTTATGCAGTATAATATTAGAAAGTACTTTTAATACTTTGTTACTTAATTTGGGCTTTTCAGTTGTTATGTTTTTATTTAAACTTCATTCAGAATGATGAGTGACATAATATTAAAGGTGTATGTGGGAATGATTATATACAACTATGTGAGTTTTAATAACATCATTTTCTGCAGGATGGCAGTAGGAGACGGACACCTGGTGGGGTGTATCTAAACTTACTGAAGAGTACACCAAGTATCTCTCATGGGAAAGTAAAGGTATGTAATCACAGAAGTGTTTCCTTAATGAAATATAAAGTAGCTGTGTTTTATCAACGTTTACCAAAACAATTTAAATTTAATAAAAAAAATATTGATTAACTAACAGTGCCAATACACAATCATCTACACACAAAACATAAACATCCAACTTACTTCCATCATAACAGTCTCAGAATGTCAAATAGATCTCAGAAGTTCTGTTTGCATGGGATTAGTATTACCTGATAACCTTTAGTCATTTGTAGTAATTGCAATGGTTATCCGTGATTTTAATACCATGCAAATTGGCCATGTCTGTAATTTGTAAAATAAAAATTCCCCCACAAATGACCTAGCATATTTTGCAGAACACTGAGGTCTTGTAATAAAATTATTCAAAGTGGCATCTCTGTGATTTGGCAGGGTTGTTTATGAATTTGTTTTCCTATGCTACTTGTTACCCATTTTTTACAAAGAATGGAGAATGAGCACAAAAATATTTAATAGTGTGTAAGTTGTAACGTAGTGTCCCTTTAAGTCACAACTAGGCTACGTTTTAACTTATGCACTGCTGGTGCAACCGGCCCCTGCTATCTAAAGATGAGTGTGTACATGTTTGCATCTTTTCATTATTTGGACAATTAAAAAAAGGTTAATTTAATGTTCCCTTAATCCAGGAGATTTTTCATGAGGAGAACCAAAAAGAATGCAACAGCAAAAAGGCTGCGAAGAAGCGACGAAGACAAATAGTAGCAAAGAAGATGAAGCAAGCCATCAGCACACTTAATCTACAGGAACAAGATGACATCTCAAGAGAAACGTTTGCTAGTGACACTGAAGAAGCTCTGGTGTCCCTGGAGGAGGCCCCTGAAGCCCCATCAGAGCATGCACTGGGCACAGAGGGCCCTGTAGTGTACAACTCAAATGATCTAGAAGTTTTCTAATTTGCTGTGCTTCAGTGTTGTACTTCATGGTCTGTTCTAGTTTAACTTGGACTCTCTGGATGAAAGAAATCATTTGGGATTTGTCATGAATTCGAGTGGTCAAGAAAGACTGATATTTTGTTCTAATGTTTATGTATAGCACTTTTAAGTTTTCTACTGTGTTGAATGCTAGCTCTTATAAATACTATCAGACGCACCCAAATGTTGTACAGCTTTTCTACAGGAAATCTTGGCTGGTTTGACGTTGATACATTGTAATTTTTTTTCCCTGTCTGAGTACTTTGCAAGCTTTTGATACATTACATTCTTGGATAACAATAAATAAATGTTCAAGTATGAATGTACTTTCAATTGAATACTTGCTATGACAAGAAACTTGTAACGTTGGGAATGCTGTACAGTTACAGTAATGTAGTACATGCTTAATATAAAATTGAAGCTTTGATTTTAATTGTGCCAGTTAATGTCAATAATGGTTTGATTTGTTTCTTTGTTAATGTATCTTGTTTAGGTGTAGATGTTGCGCATCTGATTTGATACTTTGTAGGAAATGCAGTTAATAAACTGATATGTTTCAGTTTATACACAAAGCAAGCTTTGTGATGCGTTATTCATGTAGTTATTGTTTTCAGTTTCCACACGGATACAACATTTTTATATACATATCAGGCCTGTAGCCAGCCTGGTAAAAGGGATGGTTCTTTTATCTCAAAAAGTGGACCTTTTTGCAGTTATTCGCCCATTTTAGTGACATTTTAAGCACTGTTTTTGGCTGAATTAGCTTGTCAGGTGGTCATCATAACCATGATATACAACATAAATATGATATAAAAATATTTCCTAAAGATTTATAATAAAGAAATTTGAAGAAATACTTATTTTTAAAATACATATTTATTACATCATATAGGAAAAAATAGAAATCTGTTAAAGTTTTAAATTATAAATTATAGTCTATTGTCATTTATTAGGCAAATAAACTGGCCAGCACATTCGACTTTCCTCAGTTTGACCATTTGAAAAAGAAATTAAAACATACTATCCCTTGTCAAAAAATCCTTAAGGATTCCAGTTGGATTTCTTTATAAGATTCCAATTAGAATTTCTATCATATTTTGGAACCATTCTTATAGGATTCCATTAGGACCTTTCTTATAGGATTGTTTTTAAAAATCCTAAAGGATTCCAGTTGGATTTCTTTATAGGATTCCAATTAGAATTTCTATCATATTTTGGAACCATTCCTATAGGATTCCATTACGGCTTTTCTTATAGGATTGGTTTATAGGATAAGACGTAAAAAGGCAATTTCTACAGTATTTTAATGGGATCCAATTTATATCTTAATTCCTTAAGATATGCTTTTCTGTTGTATCTATTACTATGCAATACAGTTTTTAATGTATTACACAGTTTGTTAAAGCTCACCTTGATGTACATGAGTGTACAGTATTAGTGCACAAATTTACAAGCAAACATGCCTGTGCAAAAAATATATACAATGCCGGCAAACCACACTGTGGGCTAGCCCACACAAAACAGAGTGGGGCACAATTGAAGTCCACTGTGGGCCCATAGCAAGTCCACACTAAACAGAGTTTAGTGTATATGGGTACAATGGGCAAGGTATAGGCATACTGGGGCACAGTATCTGGGTCAGAGGTATGCCCTATGAGCATGCTCTGTGGGTATTTAGTAAATAACAAAATTAGTTAGGTCCCACTAAGTTGAGTCCAGGTACAAAATATGCCTATAAGGTCCCAGTAAAGCACTCTGTATGCCCATACAAAAAAGTGTGGTTATGAACATGCAGGGCCAATGTGGCTTTAACACAAAACAAAATTAGTTCCCTTTTACTATGTAGCAAAATAGCACAATATTACTTCAATTGCATTTGCAGAAAAATTGCATATTTTAAAAGCATAAATGAAAGTAATAAATGAAGTCATACATTTTTAATATTGTATTTTTTCACAACCATCTAAAAATATAAAGAAAATATGGACTTTTTTTTTTCAAAGGTTTGAGATAACACTGCTTTATTTTATAAAAATGCAGATATAAAAGTAACCTTGTAAAACATTATCCTTTTTAATATGTTAACTTTTCCATTTTAATATGTTAAAATATAATTTATTGCAATAATGTTATAGCTGCATTTGAGGCATTTGCGTCCTACATGAAATCATTCTAATATCATGATTTGGTGCTTAAAAAACATTTGTATTTTTTTATTATACTAAAAACGTTATTTTACATTTTGTGTTACAATGTAAAAGTTTAAAACAAAACAACTAATTAAAATCACATCAAAGTACATTAAGTTATAAATCAGTCCTCTCAGGGGCATCAATATATTTATGCCTGATCACTGATCTTCTGCTCTTTCCATCATCCTGGTCTCTTGCAAGAAGTTTCCACTTTGGATGCTGTGGCCAAGCTGCTCTTTGTATCAGCATCTAAGTGAGATAAAACAACAAAATGCAAAAAAATATATTAAATTAAACAAAACAAAGTAACATATTCATGTGTATTTTCTTTACCATTTTTACCTTAAGATTTCCAGAGTAAATTTTTTTGGGGGGAGCTCAGGAAATAAAATATTTACAGGAAATCCAGGATGATAAAGTTCTAGATATTTTAACATTTAAAACCAATTTAGGCTTTGATTTAGGATTTTTTCAGAGACAGAGAATGCAAACAAATTGAGCGCATATGATAAATTAGAAAATGAGAAAACAGTTGATTAAGCTAGAGAGTGAGATTAAGAGTGAAATGATGAATTCATTCAGTTGTTATAGCCAATCTAGTGCATTCCATATGAGTGTGTGTGCTGTTGTCTCTGCTCCAGCAAGAATACAGTAGATATTATTGAGTACATAATTAAACATGGTGTAACACAAGGTCAAGTTATATTCCAACAAACCAGGGTCAAACCAGGACAAAAAAAAACACATTACATCTAAATTTTCTAAATGCATCTAAAAGTAAAAAGTGTAGTGCACTCAAAAAAAAAGCCTGTCTTGTACAAACCTTCATGTCATTCCAAACGTGCAAATACGGTGTTTAAAACAGGTCTGTTTTCTCTCTCTTTTTTTGCATTTGTAGATACAATGAAAGTTAATGGCACGTAATGTTTTTTCATAATATGAAAAAAAAAAACTGTTTAAAAGAATATATATATATATATATTATTTTGCATTCCACAGAAGTGGTAATACAGGTTAGGAACAACACAGGGAGGTTACTAGAACCCAGTAAAAGATTTGAGGTACAATTTATTTTATACGTGTATTAGTTAACAGTGGTATTCCCAGAATAAAGACGTTATTTTCTATGTACAACCGAAGCAACGCTTGTGAAAGTAATGTAGTTTAATCGAAAAATAAACTGACGTATGTGCGCAGAAAACTATTCCCGCGCAATTCCCTGTGAATCCCAGTTATTAACATACAAGCGCTGCTCATGCGTTGTGAATCACCAGACAAAACTAAAGTTTAAATAATATGATGATGATCTTATTTTCTTAGATTTCTTAGATGATCTTAGCATTTCACACCAGTTGTGTCTTTACATTGGTTTCCAGTTACTGGTTTCCAGTTGAGGGGGAGCCATGCTAGGTTGATCACTTACAGTAGTGATGTCCAGTCCTCATCCTGGAGAACTCATGTTTCTAAGAGTTTGGCTCACAGCTGCCCACACATCTGCTTGTTAGCTTCTGGTCTTTGATCGGCAGGTTCAACTGTGCAAGACTGTTAATGGAGTGAAAATGCAATCAGGACTAGATAGCATCCAATACTGCAAAGAAAGAAAAAACAAGTAGTATGTTAATTGCATAAACACAAAGTTAAAAAATATATATATATTTTTTTTTTCAGCAAGCAAATACTAAGAAGGTGTCAGTGCAGAACCAATGATCTGATCACACAAGATAAAAAGGGAGAAAAATAAACCAATTAATTTCAGTCAAATACCACAGAGGTGCATGAAGAGAAATTAATTAACATGTTAAGTTGATACACTTGTCATTAGGTACGTTTCCATCCACCTATTTTTATGCGCATTTTGGATATGCGCATAAAAAATCGGTTGATGGAAACGCTAAGATGCGCATAAATTTTGGAAATGCGCATAAAAAATGTATGCGCATAACTGAGTAGGATAAACTTTTTATCCGATAAGAAAAGACGCGCATAAACTGCGATGGAAACACTTTTACCGAACAAATTCCTGTATGCGCGTTAAAAAAAGGTCATGTGATTTGGTTATAAGAGATCATGTGATGATAAAAATGTGTGTAAATGGACAAACCAGCAGGCTGACCACATTGTATAACATCTGAAATGTTGTTTTGGTCATTCTAAAATGCCTTAAGCATTTCAGTATTAGTGTTATTATATTATTAATGACCTCCAGAATTGTTAAAAGCGTCTGTGCTCCGCGTCTCACGCCTTCAAACGCCACCACGCGTTCACTGCGTGTCAGCATTGCCTTCTGAGGCGCAAGTCATTTATTAAATGAAGAAAAGATTCACGCAGCTTCTCCTACCTCAGCAAATTCTGTTTTTACTGTTGATATTTGGCGCCATTTAATCAGGAAGTGACGATTTTGTTCTCTTTGACTCGTTGGATGGAAACGCTGCTTTATTCGCACATCTTTTATGCGATATTCCAGTTTTGCGCATAAAGTTATTTCGCATTTTTGGATGGAAACATAGCTATTGACGATATTAATAATGGGTTAATCTGATATTGTAAATGTTAGCGTGAGGGCAATATGATTCTAGCCTAAAGCACACGTGTGTTTGGTTGTATATATATATTACACAAATTAAACACCAAATTAAATTCCCAGCTATTTATGACTAATTTAATACAGAACTCGAATGTTAACTCATAAATTTGAAAGGCTTAACTTACTTGGTTGAGCAGACGTGAGAAGTGAGCACCAGTCGAAGCAGGAGTCATTAGCGATGCAAAATCCAGCAACGTCATTGGTCAAAATTAACCACGTGATGAAGACGGCCGAAAATATTTTATTTTATGCTATTTTCTTCCTGTAAACTTATGTATTATATCGCTAGGGGGCAGGGACACAATTCATATATATATATAAATATATATATCTTATAATGCTGCACATATTAACTGTAAATTACTTGTCTACTAAAGAAAGAGATACTGTTATTTTATTTATTTTTGTTATTACCAAAACTGATGAGACTGATTAAATAAAAGACAAATTAACAAAAAGTATTGTTTCATTAGTATTTTAATTGAATATGTTTATTTATAATGTGATATATAATGTTTATTGAAATGTTTATTATTATTAAATTGTTATATATTCATATTATAATCATTACTTTAAGAAAAATCATAGTACTTTGAAAAAAGAAAAAACATACTATACTATAGTGATCTAAAAAATAATTAATTGACAGAATCAAAAATATCCTATAGAACAAAGTGAAATTCCATAAAAAAAACACAATATCCAATAATTCTAAAAGTCAAAATCAGATCCTATAGGACAAAGTGGAAATTCCAATAAATTAAGTCATAATGCCCAAAAGGATTTTAAAATCCTATAAGACAAAGTGAAAATCCTTTAAAAAATTCTGAATGTCCATTAGAATTTTAAAATCTTATAGGACAAATTGAAAATCCAATACAAAAAATCTGAATGTCCATTAGAATTTTCAAATCCTATAGGACAAAGTGAAAATCCATTAAGAAAAATTCTTAATGTCCATTAGAATTTTAGGAATCTTTTAAGATCCTATAGGATCCTAAATGATAAACTGAAATTCCAATAGGATTTTTTGACAAGGGATATACTACTACTAATAATAATAATAATGTAGCGCTTTACAGTTTTTCTGGCCTCTTGTAAAAAATGTACATCTGAAAATTCATGGATAACAATAGCCAAATTGGTATTCAAATCAATTTCAATATGGTCCGCTTTTGCTCCTTCACACCTTTTTATTGCTCATTTTTTGTTTTAAGCATAAAGTCCAAGATTTAAAGAAAAAGATATAAAAGAAAAGTTACTTGTAAAATGTTTTCTCTGTTTAAAAACAATGCATTAGCGAAAGAGGACTTCTTACGTCAGATTGTAAAATGAAAATATTGGTTAGCATTGGCCAAAACTGAATAGCTGAAGACGCACCGAAGCGTCAGCCAACAGAGGATTCCGCTTGGTCTTAAAGCCTTTTTCGATGGGTCATTTTCACTATTTATGATGGCATAGCAGTCAAAATAGGACAAACGAGCTCATGTATGGGACAAATTCTGGACCTTTGTCAGTGAGGGGTGGTTCTTCCGAATATATATATAGTGTGTGTGTGTTACAATGTGTTTGTGTTCCCTTTATTTTTTTGAGCAGTATATATATATATATATATATATAACGAGAAAAAGCAAAGGACAGAGAGAGATCGTGAGATATATATATATCTAAATATATATATTTTTTTTTTTTATTGCAGTTATCGAGCAAAATCATCGCGTAAAACTTTATCGGACTACATTAGATTGTGTTCGTTCATATTCATTATAACGAGAGCGATGGGAACGTGCATAGTACTAAATGGTCATGTTAATGGTACTTTCAGCGCGTATTTGTGTGTTGTTTGAATTTTGTCTCAACTGCACCGTTGACTGTCTGATGACGTGGAGGTTGCTGATTGAGCATATGTGGTCACATGTCAGCGTGGTTCTGATGAGCGGCCATATTAGTTCAGTTCATTCTTTCATGCCGCTGGACTCACAGTAAGACACCTAAACACGTTTATTATTTTATATTTCACACTAATGCTAATGTAGGATACAGTACTGTTTAGAACAGCACTTTTAGGGTTACATATTGTTTGTTGGGTGCTTTGTTTTTGTACTTTATCACAAGGTAAATCGTTTTTGTCGTTTTCGTAGTCATTAGCGTTGATTCATTTGATCAGATGTTTGTTATTCATGTTAAACCCTTTTTTCTGGTCATTTAGTCGATGAATGACCAGACATTTATAACTAACAGTGAATCTTGTTTTACTCATAATTGAGCTGAAGAATGGCGAGCGCGGCGTGCACTCCGGCCGGACAGCAGTCGTTGTCCCGCGGCACCAGCAGCACTCCACTGAGCCCCGCGCGGATATCCAGGCTGCAGGAGAAAGAGGAGCTGCAGCAGCTCAATGACCGGCTTGCCGCCTACATCGACACTGTCCGAAGTCTGGAGTCCGAGAACAGCGTCCTACAAATACAGATCAGAGAGCGAGAGGATGTGCGGAACCGCGAGCTCACAGGGCTCAAAACACTCTACGAGACCGAGCTGGCGGACGCACGAAAGGCGCTTGATGATACGGCGCGGGAGCGCGCACGATTGCAGATTGAACTGGGCAAGATTAAAAGCGAACAAGAGCAGCTACAGCACACGTAAGTAACTTAAAAAAACTTTTTCTTTTCCTGATTCATAGCATCTACAGTCTTTAGAATTTATTCAGCACTATTACAAGGAGCTAGCACTGTGAAAAGCAGCTTCCACTGATCTACTAACTGGCTATGTGTTGCCTTTAGCTGAAAGAAAAATTAATAATAAAAAATTCACTTAAATAAGAATTTTAAACCCCATTCCTGTGCTTTTAGAATTGTTTTACAGCTTTCTACATGCTGGATCTCAGTTGGATTATTTAATGGAGCCTAAAACTTGCTATCATATAGGACCTGTCAGCTGTCCTTTTAGTAGTTTGAGTAGATGTGATGAATTGGTCTCACACTAACCACAATTTTATTGCCATGTACTTTGTGAGACAGTATTGCACATTTTAAACTAATTTACTCATCAGAATTGTGATGTGCATTTGTTGTTTGATTGACAGGAGCAGCAGTCATTAGTGTTGTTTCAATGCTTTACACTGAACAGTCTTATTGGTGTAGAACAGCTGGAAGATGTGAATGTTCGCCAGCTGCTTTAGAGTTTCAGTGTGAAGTGATTCTTTGTTTGTCGTCTATTGCTTGTACTTGAGCATGATCAAATGTGAGTAACAAATGTTTTGAAATTCTGTAATAGTATCAGAAAAAGTCGCAATAACTCTTTCTGAAAATGAGAATTGGCATGTCTTTCCTAACCCATCGTCTCAAAACCCAACAAGTCATCTTCTGAACTTATGAAGAAATTTGATCAGTGATTATACATCAGGGCTGGTGTCCTGCATAGTTTAGCTCCAACTTCCTTCAACACACCTGCCTGGAGGTTTCTAGTATACCTAGAAAAAGCTTGATTAACTGGTGCAGGCGTGTTTAATTGGAGTTGTAACTAAAATACGCAGGAATTGGAAACCTCCAGGACTGATTTTGGACTGTTATACATGAATGATAACAATGTCATGTTAAGCAATCATTTCTCTTCCAAATACTTTTTGATTAAACCTTGATTCATTCCCCTCTTGACTTTTCAATGTCTCTTAAGATTTCATGAAAAAAATGTCATTTTTATTCCAAAAATGAATGGAAAGCCTTATTGGGTTTGGGGTGATATGAGGGTGAGTAAATTACGGTTTTGTTTATTTTTTGTTTTGTTTTTTAATGATTGATTAAATCTTCCTTTCAAAATTAGAAAAAGAAGCTTATGGTCTGACCGATCACGTCTTCTAGCCAGTCTTGGCTGTGTGTGAGACATTCCACACATTCCAGCAGCATTCCACAGATTTTGAGTTCACCTCCAAAGAAAGAGCTTGGAGACTACAGGAGCATGAAAAATAAATTTGAACGTGTCTTGATTATTAGCTGCCTAATCATTGTCAGTTGAAGTTAGTTCAAGAACGATCAATAGACCAGCCCTGGGCCTTTGGCCTCTAACCTCAAGCCATGAAGCTAGGTTCATCCCCAATATTATGTTAGCAGGACTGGAAAGTGGAAACAAGCTTGATGAAAACAATGGAGATGATTGAAACAAATTGGTTTTCTGCTTCTGGATTTGAGAATCCTGCATTGATGTTTTAGTGTAAAAAATATAAATTTATAGATTTGTTTTTAGGAGTGCAGTCAGTGCAACTTCAGTCATGTTAAACTGATACTTATGTTGTTGTTTTTTTCACATAAAGATGACCCAAGTTTATTCAGTTGCAACTGTGTTCATCGTCAAAAAACTGCACAATACACCCTTATAGGGCTTTTAGTACAAAAGTGTGCACATTGATTTTCTTACTAAAGAATATACATTTATCAAATTCTTTTACTAAATGAAATCTAAAGGGATTTGAGTTTCTCCTCCATCTTTCCCTGTACTGCTATGCTTTCTGCCAGAGCAACAAAGCATAACAGCACAACTGAAAACCGGAGTTATACTTCATTATCGATATCAAGAAGTTCTTTGAAGCACTCAAGAAGTAGTTGGCCCCCTTTAGACTAAAGTTATTGGTCTCAAAGAGGCAAACTCAAGACCCAGAATGAATGGTTGATATGTGACTGCTCTTGGTATACTTTTTGGATATTTTGAGTAAAATGTTTATTTCTTTTTAAACCACTTACCAAGTCTTCAAAATTTTAAATAAGAGCATGCATTTGCAGAAAATGATAGTGGGTTCATTTAAAATATATATTATTTTTACATAGTTAAATATTTATAAAGTATATGTAATTTTATTTTAATATCTAAGGTCTGAAAACATTGGGTAAATATAAAATACTCATTGTCGTTTTCTGCAAATGCGGTATATGATATTTTTCCTCATTTAAATTTTAAAGACCTAAGTAGTTTCTAAAGTAAAACACAAATGAATATTTTACTCAAAACATATAACTCTAAATATGGCGAGTACAGGGAAGGATAATAAATTGGAATGGTCTTACATTTTTCAGGGCTGTATGATTGGCTGGATACAGCCCTGATGTGTGGTAACATGCGCACACAGTAGATCTCTGCAAAGCATAATATAACTGTGGAGAGGTGAGCATGATCGAACACCCAATGAGGGGGGAGAGCATGCTCAGAGCCTGGCGGCTAGTCAGCGGGCCAATCAGAAATAATAAATAACACCTGTTTATTTTAGTGATTGGACCGGAGAGACACCCTTCTTAAGGAGAAGAGAAGGAGCAGCCGGGGGAGAGGAGAGAACACGCACACACACCGCTACACGTGTTGTGTGTGAACGAACATAAAAATAAAATTAATTACTTACCTGAATCGCCGACCCTGTCTTCTTCCCACAACAACGAACTTTACTACAATAACATGTACAGCATCTGTCAGTTGATATAAAACAAGGCCCAGTTGTCCAGCTTCTGATTATGGTCTGTTGTCACAGATATGCCAAGAAAGATGCTGACCTCACCAGCTCTCAGAACCGACTAAAAGATGTTGAAGCCCTGTTGAACGCTAAAGAGGCTGCGCTGAACACTGCCGTCTCTGAGAGGAAGGCTCTGGAGAACACTTTAACTGATCTGAAGATCCACATCCAGGAAGTATGTGACAGTCTGATTGGTCTGAAACGGCGGATGTAGGTCCAAAATAATTCAAACAAAAGAGGGAAAAACCATTGTAATTTGTTCATATTCTCCTAAAAAAAAATTCAAATATGAATCAAATTGCATATGAACACACACGGTCACACTTTATTTTAATGTACAAGTCACGCTATTAGCAAACCATTAACTTAACACAATTAACTACTAATTAGCTGCTTATTAATATTTAGCAAGGGAGTAGTTGGGTTTAGGTATCGGGTAGGATTAGGGTTGTAAAATAAGATCAGTTAGTTGAGCATGACTGATGACATTCTTGGGTCAGTAGCTGTTTCCATCCAGAGATGAAAGTGAAATATATTTATGCGCAAAACTGAATAAAATATTGAATAAAAGATTTGCGAATAAAGTAGGGTTTCCGTCCAGTGAGTCAAAGAGAACAAAATAGTCACTTTCTGATAAACTTCCACCAAATATAAAAAACGAAAAACAGAATTAGACGCATGAGTCTTTTTCTTATATACAGGGTTCATACGGTCATGGAAAACCTGGAAAAGTCATGGAATTTTGACATGGCATTTTCCAGGCCAGGAAAAGTTTTGGAAAAACAGAAAAGTTTCGGAAAAGTAATGGAAAACGGATCTCTGTATTCTTGAATATAGGTTAGTTGTCTTTACTTCTTTTCTGTCCTTGGCCAATCACATACATTATTAGTGTGGTGTAAGCATTATATCAATTTTACATAGATATAAATATAAATTGAAACTAAATAGATTGTTGCGCGTTTTACGATATGCTGTAATAAATTTAAACATGCATTGTTTTTCTTTTATCACGTATATGTAGACCTTGCATGAAACATTAGGTCATGAAAATTTACTTAAGTCTTGGAAAAATCATGGAAAAGTCATGGAATTTTAGTAGTAAAAATGTGTATGAACCCTGTATATAATAAATGACTTGTGCCTTTGAAGACAATGCCAACATGCAATGAACACGTGGTGGCTATTTTGGGAGCATACCTTTTTTCTTTTTTCTCCTTTTTTTTTTTTTTTTTTTTTCTTTAATTATGTGCGTCTTGGCCATTTCATCAACAGTCATTTTGCTAGTAATCCATAAAGTTGTTGTTGTTTGATTACTGTAAATAAATCCAAATGTTAAGGTACAAAAATATTCTAATGTGATCAAAGGTGGATCACAAGATGAAGAGATGATATTTCTGTTAATAGAAATCATTTACTTGCTTTGTTCCTCAATTCATGAAATGAGTTCATGACTTGCGTATTTCCATTGACAAAATAGTGATGCATGAGGCATTTTTTTGATTTTAATGTTTGTGTCATTCAGTTGGAAGGAGGGTTGAGCTCCTCTAAGAAGCAGCTGTCAGATGAGACCCTGCTGCGTGTGGACCTGGAGAACCGCTGTCAGAGCCTTATGGAGGAACTTGAATTTAGGAAGAACATGTTTGAAGAGGTCAGTCCCATTCAGAACTCTGAAACTAAACAAGTGTTTATAAAACAAACCGATGCCTGAAAAGGCTGACACACCAAATGGTTGATGACAAATCAAGAATGAGAGAAGAATGTGTTTTAAATGCTTGTTCTTAATTTAAAACACATTTGATTATTAATATTGTTCTTTGTTTCATTTGTTGAACTAATATCTATCACAAAGTTTATTAGTTCGATTATGTTAAAAGTCTGTAATCCAAATGGATGGAAATTTATATGCTATCAGAATAAATAAATCTTATTTGTGTATTTTAATTTATTTTAAAATCATTTATTAATTTGTATCGTTATTTATCTCCTATTTGATTATTATGCTCCAACAATCTACACCACAAAAAGAATAGCTGGACCACTTTTTAACGTTATGATCACTTTATTAGTGAATAAAAGCATTTAGACTTTTTGGGTGAAAATATAGAGATACAAAAAGAAAATGCACTGTAGCAGGTTTCAATGTAAAATTTAGCAAATAAATACAAATAAATTGATGGAAATTGCAGCATACATGTGAATGAAAATAAGTACAAAACCACAAATTTTTGGGTAGTTTTCTTATGTCATTTCAAACCCCTGAGACCTTTGTTCATCTTTAGAACACAAATTAGATTTTGAAACACTTGAGGGTGAGTAAAGAGAGTAAGCGTCTGAGTAGTTTACATTGATTTGTTTGAATGAAAATCTATTTTCACTCTAAAGGCTAATTTACACTTCTGTGTCAAGCGCACGCGTATGCTCCGGCGCAGCCTTTGTGCGGTCGCATAGCCCTCGCTGTGGCTGACCCGCACCTCTCAAAAAATGTAACTACTTGTCGCAACGACGCGTAGCGTAAGCTCTGATTGGTCGGCTTGGTATCGCTGACAAGCGTGGGCGGTGCTGAGAGCTGCGAGCCTGATGGAGCTAAAGTGTCGAGTCCTGTGAAGGAGCTCCAGATGGAAACGTTTGTTTTGTGTTTACCTTATGATTAAAGTTGTTGCACGCCCGCTGGTTCCCGCCTCAGAATGAGTGAGTTTGAACTACTTGTAGCATTCAGAAAAAACAAAACACTCACGAAGAAACTCTACACAGAGGAACATAAAAACCTACTGCCAGTTAGTGTTTTGGAAGTGTTATTGCAGAGCAACAAACAGCGTGCAGAAGTATAAATGCACAGCTACGTGCTGGGCAGGTGCCGTGGGTCACGGCGATCACTCAATGCAGAAGTATAAATCAGCCTTAACACATGCGGTGCTCCCCTCTGGGTTCCAGTAGTTCCCCCTACATTTGCCATAAAAACATGAATATTTTACGATTAATTTTTATTCAGCTGATTATTTCATCATTTGATTTTTAATAAAATTACAGGTTCTAAGTTCTGTTCGTTAAAACCAAAAGTGTCTTGCAGTGCTGTTTTTGTAATAAATGGAAAGCAAATTACATTTGTCTCCTCCCCTTCGGTCCAACGACAGCAGCCAGTCATACGGCAGAAGGATTCTTGTGCGTCACGGTCTTCTTTATACAACATAACAGTATTGAGTTAAATACACATATGTATATTTATATATGTATATCTTTCGTTTTATCTGACTCCAATCATAAAACATTGATATCATAATATTTTTACAATTACAATTGATCATAATAATCAAGTTATGATTGAATATTCTCTTCGATTCGTTATTGTATATTTTTCTCGTTCATTCGGATTCCTATAACATCCTGAGTCTTGTATTGGCCGAGTATACAATCTCTTAATCACAAGCATGTCAGTCTTGGTCATTAAACAGAGGCGATTAACCACTATTCTAAAAAGGCAGAACCCTACTTGCTCAGTTTAGAATTTTTTTTGTGTGGTCCCCATAGATCTGCTATCTACTAAATCAAGACAACACTATTTAATCATACCATAATCATTACTATAGAATTAAGCAGACCAATTTACTTAAACTATTAGTAACTTTGAATAATCACCATATGATTTAAATAGTATTATAAGTTTAGAGATAAAGGCTTACCCACATTTAGATTGGTCTCAACAATACTCTGTTGTTCTAAATAGAAAAATATTATTAGCCTTTTGCAGTCTAGGTATACTTGAATTAATGCCAATGTGTTAGTCGGATCTCTAAGAACATCGTATAGCGTGCCACACTGCTCCGTCTATCGTGTTTTAGTCCGTTACTAACCTGTACAGGGGCTTGTGGTGTTATGGACTTAATGTAATCTGCTAGAGATAATAACACGAAATCTGTTTGAATAATTCAAAGCATAACAATTTATTCATCAGGTAAACAGAAGATTTCAAAAGTCAATTCAAACAATACAAAGCATTAGTAGTAAATCGAAATTACATAAATGAAGATATTTAGAAATTTTACCTGAGAATTAAAAGATTACACACAGCAGTTGTGCGGGAGATCTGGATACAGATTCCCTGATTTTTCTACCACCTTCCTTTAAATACCTGTAGTATCACCACATGGTGCTGTTTATTTATTTTTACCATTTGGGCACCTCACTCCAGGGGTTTGTGTCCTTATTGTCTTTGGCTCTTGTGGGGAGCCCTTTGTAGATGAGGGATAATTTAGTTGATATGCCTGATTGGAGTATCTTTTTCAGTTCTTAAAACTGAATATTTCAACCTTAAGGGAAATGAGACCATTTTGCCAGACACACTGAGACCTTCAAAATGATTCTAAACATGAATGATACATCCTTAGTTAAAATTTATTACTTTTAGATAGTATTTGGGAATCTGATGTTTGGAACAAAGGAGGGAAGGTGAGTGAAGGGTCAGATGTGGTCGATCATTCAGTAAGCTGCGATATCACCACACGGGGGGTGATGAATGTAGGCTCTTTGAGAAAGTTCAGAGATGTTTGTTCTCATGGGAACTTAAATGTTTTCTCAAATGTCCTCCTTCAGAGAATTTGTTAATTCTGATACAAATCTTACAATATTGCCGCCCAAACCATCACTGATCCACCTCCATTATTCACCCTGGGTAGGCAACAGTCTGGGTGGTTCTCTTCTATGCTTCTCTGGGGCTCCTCCAGACCGTAACTTTCCCGGATGTGGGAAAGACAGTGAAGGTGGACTCATCAGAGAACAATACATGTTTCACATTGTCCATAGCCCAAGATTTTAAGAGTTAGCACCCGGACATCCCTTTCAGACAGCTTCCTCTTGCATCCACAGTTACTTCTGATGGATGTGGTTTGTACTTCTTGGTGGTATGCTGCCATTATGTTTAAGCAAAACTGTGCTATTACTCTGCTAATTCAGCCTTCACACTCTGCTCCTACTGGTGGAATGTGCAATCAATGAAGATTGGCCACCAGTCTGGTGAAATTTAACCATGAAACCTCCAAAACTAAATTGGCCATTGTTTCAGTATCATTTTCTAACCCCTGTACTTGCTGCGTATGGTGGTGTATAGTAGGAATTCCGGTGATCAAACGGTGTTTTGTAAATGGCCAAAACTATAGAATACCTTTTTTAAAGTGATTTTGGCATAGCTACATATTTATGATTTTCAAGTGTAACATCACAGTCAGTGTTATGTGCTGATTTGCCTGTTTTTCTGTGGTCTTTTGCACAAACAAGATTTGCATAAGGAGGCAACAATGGTGTTTGAGTCTCACAGTATGACATTTCCATGTACTAAACTCTTATTGTTTGACTGTTAAACTATATTATCAACTATGCATAGGTATGTTAAGTTTTTTATTCTATGGCACCTTTAATAGTTGAAGTACTGTGTACAGTCGTGGCCAAAAGTTTTGAGAATTACATAAATATTGGAAATTGGAAAAGTTGCTGCTTAAGTTTTTATAATAGCAATTTGCGTATACTCCAGAATGTTATGAAGAGTGATCAGATGAATTGCATAGTCCTTCTTTGCCATGAAAATTAAATTAATCCTGAAAAGTTTCCACTGCATTTCATTGCTGTCATTAAAGGACCTGCTGAGATCATTTCAATAATCGTCTTGTTAACTCAGGTGAGAATGTTGGCGAGCACAAGGCTGGAGATCATTATGTCAGCCTGATTGGGTTAGAATGGCAGACTTGACATGTTAAAAGGAGGGTGATGCTTGAAATCATTGTTCTTCCATTGTTAACCATGGTGACCTGCAAAGAAACGCGTGCAGCCATCGCGTTGCATAAAAATGGCTTCACAGGCAAGGATATTGTGGCTACTAAGATTGCACCTAAATCAACAATTTATAGGATCATCAAGAACTTCAAGGAAAGATGTTCAATTCTTAAGAAGGCTTCAGGGTGTACAAGAAAGTCCAGCAAGCGCCAGGATCGTCTCCTAAAGAGGATTCAGCTGTGGGATCGGAGTGCCACCAGTGCAGAGCTTGCTCAGGAATTGCAGCAGGCAGGTGTGAGCGCATCTGCACGCACAGTGAGGCGAAGACTTTTGGAAGATGGCCTGGTGTCAAGAAGGGCAGCAAAGAAGCCACTTCTCTCCAAAAAAAACCATTAGGGACAGATTGATCTTCTGCAAAAAGTATGGCGAATGGACTGCTGAGGACTGGGGCAAAGTCATATTCCTCAAGAGGCGGGTGGACAAACAAAAACCCACTAATTCTGACAAACTCCAAGAAGTGATTATGAAAGAATGGGTTGCTGTCAGTCAAGATTTGGCCCAGAAGTTGATTGAGAGCATGCCCAGTCGAATTGCAGAGGTCCTAAAAAGAAGGGCCAACACTGCAAATACTGACTCTTTGCATATGATCACTCCACTTTGCAAAATGCTTATTTACTTGTTGGAGAAAACTTAAGTCATGTCAGTACACAAAACAAATTAAGAGTTTAATCTGACTGAATATATATAGGCTTGCTTTGTTATACCTGTTGTATAGACACTGAAAATAGCTATTGTAATTTGTAATATAAATTTCTTTATATTACAATTTATTTAAAATGTTTATTATTACACTTTTGAAAGGTAGACTTTGTTTTTGTCCTATGAATTGTTAGTCATTCTTACACTAATATTCTTGCACTCTTTCTCTTTTATTATTTAGTAAATATCGCTTAATTCATTTTATCACTGTCATACTAGTTGCTGAGTCTTAATGCTTTTTTAAAAATCCGTTAACATCCCTAAAAAGAATATTGCCTGCTGAAGTGCTCTGAACCGTTTTATTGTTGACAGGAAATCAAAGACACGCGGCGCAGACATGAGACCCGTCTTGTTGAGGTGGATTCAGGTCGTCAGATGGAGTATGAGTTTAAACTGGCTCAGGCTCTGACTGACTTGAGACAACAGCATGATGAGCAAATCAAACTTTATAAGGAGGAGATGGAGCAGACATACGTGTCCAAGGTAACCACACACGTCAACAAAATCGCATTGTCAGATGGCTTATAAGGGTTTTGCACATCTCGGCTCTGTATGTAAAGAACTTCCTGTAGAACTTCCTCTGAAAGCTTATTTAGTTCCTCTTAGCATTTCTCTAAGACTTCGAAGTTTCTTTCAGCTGGAGAACATTCGTTTGTCATCTGAGATGAACAGCTCTTCAGCTAGTATGGCCCGTGAGGAGCTTCGAGAGTCTACGTTGAGAGTTGAGAGTCTGGCAGCTCAACTTGCAAATCTACAGAAAGAGGTATTTTACTGTCTTTTACCAGTGTATACCAGTTGGAAGATTCATCTTTTACACTTTCCCCACACTGTTGAAAATAGTGTTTTTATCAGCTCTAAACACAATTGTTTAATCGAACAGGAAGTGACATTTGAGAAATTCGATATCTGAATTGTTACTCATGCTTTACTTGATACCGTGTTAAAGGGGTGGTCCACAGTGTTTTTTTAAGGTTTGTGTTTATGGGGTGCAAAACACTGTGTGTTAATGATTAATTTGTAAAACACATTTTCCTCTTACCTTCATTTTATACTGAGCTAACATTGAAACAACCATCATATTTCCTGGTACCTCCTATAAGGCCCGCCCTCAAAGGGCTCTGATTAGTCAGCTAACCTAATGTGTTGTGATTGGAGTATCGGCTTCACATCACCAGGAAACGTCATGCCTCTCTTGCAGACTGTAAATAATGTCAGTGAAGCCGTATCAGTTTGAGCCTAAGTCAGACACAGAAAATGAAAAGGACACCGCTGAACCCATGTAAACGCGACTCTTGCAAGATTTATTGTTTTTGGTTTTTTTTTTTTTTTTTCGTTGGTAAGAGGAGGAATGTGGTCAAGCCATTAGCATTTCATTTCAGCATCTCATAGTAGTGTATATAGGAAATTATACATTATAAGATGGCTGTAAAGTCTCTGTTTCTAATAGATAGCAGGTAAAACGGTCTTTGGTTTTTCGTTCACTTTCTGAGGTTTAACCACGTCATAAAAATGCAATCGTAATGATATTGAACAGTAGTAATTCTAGGACAAATTAAAATGCACTTCAGGTATTTATAAAGAGTATGCTTATGCTAAATAAATAAATGAAAATATAATGAAAGCACGGACAAACCTATTCTGAAAACAACACACTTTGTAAATAAATAAATTAAATAAATAATAAAACATACATTGCAGAAAAAGGAATAAATGATATGGTATTATTTTTTTATTCTGCGTAAAACAGTTCACGAAATTACCGTAATAGTACATGTGCTCAACAATGCATTGCTGCCGTCTTGACACTGGACTTCAGGCATTTTGGCATTTCCCTCTCCCCAGTCTTCCTCCAGACTCTGGCACCTTGATTTCCGAATGACATGCAAAATTTGCTTTCATCCGAAAAAAGTACTTTGGACCACTGAGCAACAGTCCAGTGCTGCTTCTCTGTAGCCCAGGTCAGGCGCTTCTGCCGCTGTTTCTGGTTCAAAAGTGGTTTGACCTGGGGAATGCGGCACCTGTAGCCCATTTCCTGCACACGCCTGTACACGGTGGCTCTGGATGTTTCTACTCCAGACTCAGTCCACTGCTTCCACAGGTCCTTCTCCACAATCTTCCTCAGGATCCGGTCACCTCTTCTCGTTGTGCAGCGTTTTCTGCCACACTTTTTCCTTCCCACAGACTTCCCACTGAGGTGCCTTGATACAGCACTCTGGGAACAGCCTATTTGTTCAGAAATTTCTTTCTGTGTCTTACCCTCTTGCTTGAGCGTGTCAATGATGGCCTTCTGGACAGCAGTCAGGTCGGCAGTCTTACCCATGATTGCGGTTTTGAGTAATGAACCAGGCTGGGAGTTTTTAAAAGCCTCAGGAATCTTTTGCAGGTGTTTAGAGTTAATTAGTTGATTCAGATGATTAGGTTAATAGCTCGTTTAGAGAACCTTTTCATGATATGCAAATTTTTTGAGATTTTGGGCTTTCATGAGCTGTATGCCAAAATCATCAATATTAAAACAATAAAAGGCTTGAACTACTTCAGTTGTGTGTAATGAATATAAAATATATGAAAGTCTAATGTTCATCAGTACATTACAGAAAATAATGAACTTTATCACAATATGCAAATTTTTTGAGAAGGACGTGTGTGTGTGCGTGCGTGCAGTTGTATTATCTTGCCGTTTTGTTTGTCTTTTATCAGGCACGTGCCTGGCAGGATCGCATAACTGAACTGGAGGGGGCTCTTAGCCATGAGAAAGATTTAAGCCGCAGGTTGCTGGCAGAGAAAGAGCGTGAGATTGCTGAGATCAGAGCCAAGATGCAGCAGCAGCTGGATGAGTATGAGCAACTGCTGGACGTCAAACTAGCGCTGGACATGGAGATCAATGCTTACAGAAAGCTTCTGGAGGGGGAAGAAGAAAGGTATTGTAAGCCATTTAATGTTCATGCAAAAGTATGATTTGATCTTTGACCAAAGTTTTGACTGAAGGGCAGCAGGTACGAATGTGCAATCTATTTTGTGAGATTGTCATATTTGTTGTTTCAATGTTAATTTCAAGCATGTTACTTATTTTCAGTAAGCAATCAAAATGCTACAAAAGATTATGTTTTTTATGGTTTGTAAATTATAGTTGTACTTGACAAAAGAGACAGATAGAGATGTATTTTTAAGCTATGTCAAAGAAAATACAGCCAGGAATTAATATGAACCTCTGCATGAATGGATGACAGTTGAGTGATTTGACACTATTCAGCAGTCTGCATGTTTGTTATGCACATCACATTGCACAATAAACACAATAAAATAACAAAACATACAATTAAACATACCGTATGCCTCTCCAGAGTGGAGCTGAATAAACAAATAATCTGTAAATACTGTATTTTGCATCATGATGCAAGTTTAAACATGTCTGTCGTTGCTCAGTAACACAGTATAATCTATAAATACTGCATTTTCCAGCCTGACACGAATTGTTGCTCAGTAAATCATAGTAAACAATCTGAGCCTCCCGTTTATAAAATAAAAGTCCCACATAACTCGTACTACATATGAGTCTATGTTCACCTGATGATGCGCCCAATGAGTCACTTAAGAATGTGGTTGTCGGTTGAGAAAATTAACTGAAATTAGCATCCCTTTTTTTTTTTAGTTACGCCATTGAGAAATTACAGCCTGCAAGGCCAGAATATAACAGTTTTTCCTGCAGGACTGAATTCAGTTACAAGCAGTTGTTGGTTTTATGGTTTGTTTAGAACATTAAAATCTAAACTAAAGTATTAATAGATGATTTCCTGAGTGCTGTGCTATGGATACAATAGCTGCTCCTATCACTCAAACACTAGATTTACCAACCAGAAGATAGTTTTTTTGTTTCTATTATCTAGACAAAAGTTCCAGTTTACTTTGTGGACTGTTTTTAGAAATGTAACTGCTGAATGGAACAACTGATCATGAATTCATCCTAGCACCTTGCCTTTTCTGTCAGGTTAAAACTGTCTCCCAGTCCTTCGTCTCGTGTGACAGTGTCACGAGCATCGTCCAGTCGCAGTGTTCGTACCACACGTGGGAAGAGAAAGCGTGTGGATGTGGAGGAGTCCGAGGCAAGCAGCAGCGTCAGTATTGCTCACTCTGCATCTGCCACTGGAAACGTCTGCATCGATGAGCTGGATATAGATGGGAAGTTCATCCGCTTGCATAACAACTCTGAGCAGGTGCATCTGTCTAACCATAGTCACACACTAACTAGTTAATGATATTTTTAAAAAGTGGATACTCTGCTGGCTGCAGTGTAAACCAAAAACTGCACATTGCCATCAGTGTTTCAACAAACACTCAATGTAAATTCAGAAAGACACAAAAAAAGCAAAAAACAAATGCAGGGTTTTTGTTTTTTTTGTTGTTGTTTTTTTTTTTGGCAAAGTTAACCTAGATCAGTGGTCACTAACAAGCGGATCGAGGTCCGTGTCCAGACCCAGAAGCCGCAAAGATCAGTTGATTCATCAGTGGATCGCTTGTATGTCAGCTCATAGACAGACCAGCTGATCTTCGGTGCTTTTAAAACGCTCCAGTGTCCCTGTATCTGTATTTACACTCAGTAAACATCGGTGAAGTTCGGTGAACTGATGACCTTCATGGCCAATCACAGTAATTTCTGTTGAGCATGTGATCACAATGGCAGATCAGCAGTGTTTAAGAATGCGCTCAAATGTTAGTGGGAATTGGACGTTTTTAAAATTTCAGTACCGAATTCCAGTATCGTGACAACACAAGGTATGCACCGTAGGGTATGGTGATCACTCAATGCAGAAGTATAAATTAGACTTGATATATTTTTCCTAACATGAAGGAATTAGGTTTTAACATGCATTTTACAAATGCATTTTACATTACTGAACTTGACAATTTTGTATGTAACTCATTGTTTTTACTGTATTTATTTATTTTTTATATATTAGGACCAGCCCATGGCAGGATTTCAGCTGACCAGAACTATTGGAGAAGTTTCTGCGACATATAAATTCACTGCAAAATACAATCTGAAGGCTGGACAGAAAGTGACGGTACACAAACATCTTTATACACTTTTGCAGTTGAACAAAAACACTGTGACATTAAATAAAAATCAGCATGTGTATTCAAAAATGCAGTTTGGTCTTCTTTTGTAAGTTTATTTTGTGTGTGCTTTCAATTTTGTCAGATCTGGGCATCTAATGCAGGTATAAGCTCCAACCCTCCTGCTGACCTGATCTGGAAGAACCAGCCTTCATGGGGGACTGGGGAGAACATTAAAGTGGCTCTTTTGAGCCCAGAAGGAGAGGTGAGATGGCACTGTCATTCACTAACAGCATGGAAAAACACATGGATGTAATTGTTTGAAAATCAGAGCTTTGCTTCTTATATAAATAAAATAAAAAAACATCTAGATGTAATTTGTTCATCAATTATTTCTAAGCTGGACACTTAAAGCGTCATTGTTCATTTATGTTCATCAGTAAATGGCAGAATTGGTGGGTTTGAAGCATCACTGTCATTACAGGAAGTAGCTGTGAGAAGCACCGTATTCAAGACTGCAGTGGAAGACGAAGACGAGGAGGAAGAAAAGGAAGCCGAAGTCCTTGAGGAACATTTCTATCACCAGCAGGTCTGAGATCAAAGCACACATCAGCTTTATCCATTCCATGCATCAAACCTCTTAGTCATCAAATATCCAGTGCATCCAGAAGGTTTTCACAGCACTTCCCTTTTTTTCACATAGTTATAATACAAACATTTTCCAAAATAGATTAACTGATTATTTGTAATAATAAAGTATTCGTTCTTTCCATTGAACAACGTGATCTGATCATCCACCTCTGGTAAATTCAGTTGATTCTATATGATTTGCAATTATTTGAGACAGGATTGTATTAAGGCACAGATCCGGGAAGGGTACAGAATACATTTCTCCAGCACTAACCCTAAAGCTATGAGCACAGTAGCCTCCATCATAACAAAATGTGGAGAGTAAAGAGCTGTGAATACTTTCCGGATGCACTGTATTTGTGTGTAATCTGAAGGTTCTGGCTCAGTGATCCTATGTATTTTCTGTATAAACCTATTTGTTTTTACAGGGAGATCCACGCGCTGCTAAAAGAGGTTGTTTGATCATGTGATCTACACTACAGCCAGTCAGAGCTGCCAGTTTAAAGCTTCCCATGTGGTCTGTTTTCTGAGTGATCTTTATTTTGATTCACCTTTTTTCACCTCAGTTTTTCTTTTTTTGTTTGTGAATGTTTATCTACTTAAATACATTGAACCAAATGTTTTTATTTTGTGTGAGTTTTGACTGAGGATGCGTTTAGACCCATACACGTCAGATCCTCTTGACTAACTTTTTTTTGTTTTTGTTTTTTTAATCATGTTTATATTAATTTTATAAGATGGCATTTAGGTCTTTCTATAGTGTTTTTATAATGGCTAATAGTTTTTAGAGAGGTTATTACAGATAGGCACATTTGCATGGTAGTTTAATTTTGTTATTGTATTTAAAGCAGCTGTTCAAAGGTAATTCACTACACGATCATAGGCCTAAAACGTCTCTTAAGCAGTACATGATTGATGGCCAGAGGCTTGACAACTAGTCAAATGATCAATTCCAACGGTCATACTTTCGCCTGGAAAATTTAGTTTTGCCAAGTTTTGTAAACCCATTATGTTTGAGAAGTGACACTTTACTACTTAATCCTCCTATGCTGGATCAGTGAATAGTTTCTGTATATGAGGTATACTGGTATTTATTGGATTTGATGTACCGGCCAAGTCTCAAACAATAGTCATTCCTGCAGAAGAGCTTCAGTTTTGGGTCTGAAATGCATCTCTCTTTCACTGTAAATTGCCACAATCACTCGGCACATCTCCTCCAATGAGGACTGTGATAATTGAGACATTATGTCAGCAGGCATTAAAAAACATTGCCTGCTAATAAAATCAGTTGATTGTTCTGAGCGATTAGTGTGAAATCTATTAAACCTCAAGATTCAGTACTGTATTTTTTTACAGATCATTGTCACAGCTAAGATGCTGAAATTTGTATTTTGTACTGCTTTTGTATGTACTGTCTAACAAACACTAGCCTTATGTATACATTTTAATTAACATTTTATTTTATTTTAGGAATTGTCACTTGCATGCTTTTTTTATTTTGCTGCAGCCTTTGTATTTCAAATGATCAAATAAAGCGTTGATTGAATGTATTTTTGGGGTATTCCCTTTCATTCTTTAATTTCTTTTCGCATAGTTAAGAATTTTTTTTTTTAGTATATTATAGTTAATTAAAACTGAGTTTTGTTAGTTGGTGAATACAAACTACCTGCCCAACTTAAGTTATAGAATAGGCAGCCAATTTGATTAACCATTTTATGTACATATTTATATTGGCAAAATATGATCATTTAAACAAAAAAAAGTAGTTACTTGACTAGCTGTTTGAGTTGATGAGGTCAAATATATGAAATAGAACAAATCTTTTCCTTAAAGAAGCCAAATATGCAAAGTCTGTTATTAATTACATTCAATGATGTAATCATGTCGTTCAATCCCTTGGGACCTTTGTTCATCTTTAGAATACAAATTAAGATATGTTCGATTAAATCTGAGAGCTCTTGTCATCCTCCATATGTGACCCTGGACCACATAAACCGTCAACATTCTATGTTGCACAGGAATATTTTTTGGCATTAAACAAAAACACATTGTATGGGTAAAAATATTAGGGGTTTTATGCCAATTTTTTTTTTTTTATATTAAGTGAAGATCATATTCAATGATTATTTATTTTGTTGTAAATAACTTAATTTAATTCATAATGTGCATTGCTAAGCCCTTCATTTAAAGCAGGGGTGCCCAAACTCGGTCCTGGAGTGCCGGTGTCCTGCAGAGTTTAGCTCCAACCCCAATTAAACACACCTGAACCAGTTTATGAAGCTCTTAACTAGCATACTAAAAACTTCCTGGCAGGTGTGTTGAAGCTGAACTCTACAGGACGCTGGCCCTCCCTGACCGTATTTGGGCACCCCTGATTTAGAAAACTTTTTTTTTTTTTTTTTGGAAAAGCCTCAAATTAGAGATTTTCTTTTTTATTGGCAGATTTCCAGCTTCACATAAACAGAATTAACCATGTTCACAGTCCAGAAAAGGAACCCAAAACATTCCATCTGACTTCAACTAAACTTAATCAAATCAAGCTCCAAAAAAGCTGAAAAAATGACTTCGTAAGTCAATGTCTCCCACATCACGGTGCACATTTACTACAGCAATACAATACTTGCATGTTGCACTGTTGACATGAACCCAGTCGACTTCTTTTGCTTCACAAAAGTTTTCTTGGAGCTTTGTATGATTGCAGTTGAACCACTGAAGTCACGTAATGTTTTTGGTTCCTTTTCTGGACTTTGAATGTCTTGGGACTGTTGCTGTCTATGGGGGATGAGGGCACTCTCAAATTTAATCTAAAATATCCTAATTTGTTTTCTGAAGATGAACGAAAGTCTCGGGATAGGAATACATCAGTGAGTAATTAATAACAGAATTTATGTTTTAGAGTCAACTAACCCTTAACGTTCCTGTAAGGCTAAAGCCATGGATGAATATCATGGTAGACAGTTAAACTCAATGTTTTACCATCCTATGAAACTAATAACAAAATACTCTAGTCATCCACATCAACCATGAACTATCAGTGTTTTCACAATGGGTGACATTACAATGATATGTTGATCTTGCATAATCTGTTGATTATAATTTTGTGTTCAAGATTTGTATTATAAACAAGAACAGTTTTATTCCAAGTCCTAGTCACTAAACTGTAAATCTTCCAAAGGGCTAAAAGTAGACGGTTTAGAATCCGTGAAAACAACAATTGAGGTACAACTATTGTTAAATAGATCCTTACTGAAAGGAAGAGTATACGCTGGATATTATCTCTGGGTATTATTGTTCAATTGCTTTACTCAGACATTTTTCAAGGAGAGTTGAGTTCACATGGTGCATCATCAAAAACTGTCCATTCAAATGAAATACAGGAATGTCATATCTGTATCTCTCAAACCAGACTCTATTCTCTGGAAGGGTGATATCAACCTCCTGCAGCTCAAACTGAAACGGCAAAAAAAGGAGACATGCATTAAAGAAATTATCAAATGAATATGAGGTTAGTGTATGTGAACTGATTGCTTACCCTGTGTTTATATGGTTCAAGTTCTACTTTTGCTTCATCGCACAAAGGGCATGGGTCCTGCAAATAGAATGATGTGACAATGACATTTGCTCATTTTGCATGATCAATTCAAGCATATGTTAATGAATCAATGCTACCTATAATGCACTTGACAGAAGGAACTGTGATTAAGATCTTCACAGGCTCTGTGTTCAGAATGTCATTCTCTGTGTTGGTTATGCTACTTCAAAAAAGTGAAACATTGTATAGAAATTATTATTTTGTTCTAATTATAGAAGTTTTAGAAAAGTTTTATTTTAAAGAAGTTTCTTCTGACCACCAAGCCTGCCTTTATTTGACCAGTAAAATCTTAAATATGTTTACTGTTTTAAATTTAATTTAGTCCTGTGATTTCAAAGCTAAATTTGTATCATGTTCAACTGAACATTCTTTTCATCAAAAATAGCTGAAAACATATTATTTATTTTTTATATAATTATAATTAATTAGTTGAAGTCAGTATTATTAGCCCCCCTGTTTATTTTTTTCCCCAATTTCTGTTTAACGGAGAGAATGTATTTTTTAACACATTTCTAAACATAATAGTTTTAATTAATTACTAATAACTGATTTATTTTATCTTTGCCATGATAACAGTAAATTATATTTTACTAGATATTTTTCAAGACACTTCTATACAGCTTAAAGTGACATTTAAAGGCTTAACTAGGTTTATTAGGTTAACTAGGCAGGATTGGGTAATTAGGCAAGTTATTGTATAACGATGGTTTGTTCTGTAAAATGTTTTTTTTTTTTAAAGCTGCCTGAAGGATCATGTGACTGGAGTAATGATGTAATTAATTACATTTTAAAATATTTTAAACATTTACTTGTTTACATTAACGTTTTGCTGTACTTCGGATCAAATAAATGCAGACCTGGTAGAAGAGACTTTAGAGCAGAAGTGTATTCATGAAAATTAATTTAATAACTAAAAAAGGAATTCCATTACTTGATACACTAGAAAAAAGGAAAAAAATATAATTTTCTTACTTAGATGTTTTGTCTTGTTTTTAGTCCAAATATCTAAAAAGAAGCATTTTCTAAACAAGCAAAACATATTGTCTTGTTTTAAGAAATATGCCAAATATTGTTTCTTAAAACAAGACAATATGTTTTGCTTGTTTAGAAAATGCTTCTTAATTTAAGTTAGTTTTTAAGTGTTAAGAATTTAAGTTTCTTAAATTAAAAGTAATTTTTAAGTGTTTAACATTGAGTTTTTTATTTTTGAGTTTAAGTATTTTTGATAGATGACTAAATGTAAATGTAATGTAATTGACATCAAATGTACCTTTGTGAAGAGTGTGAGGATGGGCAACTGTGTTCTGGTGCAATGTTGTCTGATGAGACTGCCAGCAACAAAGAGCTTCTGGGAGAGCAACATGCCTGTAAATGAGATCCAGGAACACTATTATGATAATCATCACTGAGTATACAAAAATTATTACACATACCTAAAGTATTAGGCATTTGCAGGTATGATCAAAAACAAAAAGCTGTTTGGTGTGCTCACATAAGAGTGCTTTTCAAATTAATATGTATTTTTTATATTTATTTTTATATGTATTTATATTTGTCATTTTATTCAGTTATCCATACTACTCCTGCTGTATTTATGAATTGCAGTTAATTTTTCATCTCCACATTTATTTAAAAAGAAATTATCTCGTAAAGTGACCATCATCATTTACTCTCCCTCGTGGTTTTAAACCTATGAATTTAAAAAATAAAAATAAAACAAATACTATGGAAGACAATGAGTTCCTGCAGCACCTGACATTTTTTCAGAAATAGTTCTTATGTGTTCAACAGAAGAAAGAAACTCAAATAGGTTTTAAACAAGGGTGAATAAATAATGACAGAATTCAGAAAAATTCAGTCATCATTTTACTCATCCTCACGCCATTCCAATTCCATAAGGTTCACAAATAGAAAACAAATAAAGATGCTTTAATCAAATCTGAGATATTTTCGTTTGTTCTTACACATCAGGTAGGTGTGATATGGAGGTAAGAAGCTTGTATTTGTTCTGTTCTGTGAGACTGATCAACTAATGTTACCTTTTACAGTTTTGTATATTTCATCACAATCGTTTCATAGTCATCTGTGCCAATTTTGAAAAACTCAAAAAAATGCGATTAGAATAAGCTTGACTTAAAAAAAAAATTTCAACAGAACAACAAAAAAAATCATACAACTTTGGAACAACTTGAGGGCAAGTAAATGATATAATACATTTTATTTTAATAAAATAAATTGAATTTTTCAGTGAACTATGAACTAAGAGTTATGTGACAACATTAATACAACACTATCAAATCTTAGTGAGATGACTACATAAACCTCATTTTGTTACAAGCATATTGTTACTGTGATATAACATGGAATCAGCCAATAAGATTTAAGGGATAAATTTAGAGTTTAAGTTAAGTTTAGGCTTACAGATAGGGTGAGCTTCTACACCATTGTTAAGCAACTTTTAGCCCCCTCTTATTTTAAGAATAATTTTGTTAGGGATATGTTTAAGGGTACTGAGTAAATATGGATTATATTTTGGAACAGTTATGATCCAGGATCGACATAGATGTTAAGTTAAACCAGGATCGAATCATACAATTCAAAATTGTACCGATACATGATGCACATTGCCTACCTACGATGGCTAACCAAATGTCACTTTATCTTACTGGATACTGTAGTTCAATATTTGAGCCACAACCAATGTGAATCGTAATTGTAAATAAACAACGTTTGTCAGTCGTCTTTATTCGTCGATATAGATCAGTTGAGTACAACACATTCTACTATATAAAATCTCTTACCAATCGTCAATAATGCGCGACGGAAGCTGCTCAGAGAAGAAAGTAGGCGTGCACGGAGGGACTTCCTGCTGACTTCAGATTTCTGATTGGACGTTGAGCTGTCGATTGTGTTATTATAATTTTTTTTATCTAGTATGTAGACATCGAGAACATCTTGCAATAAGACAAATAAGTAAATAAACAAATAAATAAATAAATACATGCATGCATTTGCAAGCGCTTGTGCCAGTTTTTTTTTACAGAATTATACTCCCTACTAAATAGAGCTCTAGATGGCGCCACTTCACAGATTTAAATGTTGCACCGTGGGCCAGCGGTTGCTGATATCAAGTATAATTAATGAAGTTAGGCGTAGATGAATTAATTCTGTTTTTAAAAAGTTACTTTTGGAAAGAACAAAATATTCAGTTAAAAAGATGTGTTTTTTTAAAATGCCTTTTCAGGTCGTCTACACTGTAAAAAAGCGCAGGGTTCCACACAATTTGTTGTCCCAAGAATTGTGCTGTTTCTCTTTTTTTTTAATTAAACAAAGCAGTTTGAACAAGCAGCAAATATTTTTTGAGTGTACATCAAACATAAAGCATCATATAATTGGTAATGGTTTTATTGGTTATATTAAAAATTATATTGTTATAATGGAAACTTAAATGGAATTAAATGGAATTTTGCCATACTTTGGTGGCATGTAAAAATGATCCTAATGAAATATTACCCAAAACACACATTGAAACCACTAGAAACCAATACAATGTACTGGCTTTAATGGTTGCATTGTTTGTAAAGCTTTTAATTGTAGTGAAAAAATAGAACTTAGAACATAGAGAGAGAGAGAGAGAGAGAGAGAGAGAGAGAGAGAGAGAGAGAGAGCAACTGGAAAACTAATACTGGGTTCCTAAATTTTCTACATCTAAATTAAAATCTAAATTAATACATCTAAATTATATCATAAGAATACGCTCAAGATGCTGTTGTGATAGTCACTCAATACAGAGTCAGGCAGGGATGCCCAATCTCCCTTTATCTGTTTTTGATAGCTACAGAACTTCTAAATATTAGAGAAAGCCTGTTAAAAGGAATATCTATTAAAAACACTAAAGTGGCAATAAGCCAGTTAGCAGATGATACTGCTTTGTTTTTGAAAGATGCTTCACAAGTTGCTACAATACAGACTCTCGAGCCCTTTTCTAAAGCCTCAGGTCTTTGCCTTAACATTACTAAATGTAAATTACTACCAGTGGGCAATTGTTTAGAATCTTTCATTTGTAGTCGAGTGTGACATATCTGGGAATTAAAATAATCATAGATAACAAAAGTAGATGTGCTTTCAATTTTCTTCCAATCATTAAAAAGACATAAAAGGTGATGAACCATTGGGTACAAAGAGATCTATCAATCAAAGACAGAGTTCTGCTCACTAAAGCAGAAGGTTATCATGCTTCCCAATCTATTTCAGTAGATAAACACACAAATAAATTAATTGACGGAATGCTGACAAAAATTCTTTTGAAAAACAAAATTCATTATATTAAAAAATAATGCTAAATTCATATGATAAAGGTGGTCTAAATTTCCTAAATAGCAATTTTAAAATAAATCGGATAAGACAATATCTTATAAATACTGTGCTTCATCCATCTGGAATATTATCCCCCATTTAATTTTCTCTCATGGGTGGTTTAGAATTTTATTTAATGTGTAATTATAAAAATTAAAAACTCCCAATCAAACTCTAAATTTCACCAACAAGTGTTTACTACATGGAGGCTTATTTATAAGCACAACTTTTTCCCTCATAGTTTTCTTATTTGGAGTAATGTCAATATCTTTAATAAAAATAAATCACTATTTTTTCACAAATGGTTTATCAACGGGCTGATATTAGTTAGTCAGTTATTTAATAATGAAAGGACATTATTTACATTTACATATTTTATCACAAGATAAAAAATACCTATTACAGTACAGAAATTTTACAGTGCTTACTGGGGCAATACCTGCTGTTTCATATGCTGTACATCAGTTTGTCTTCCTAGACCTGAACAGACCTCAGTCAGCTTTATCTGTTTTTCTGGATTTAAGCATAATGATCACAAAATTACATCTTTAATCTTAAACTAGAATACTTCTATGCCTTATGTTATGTTTTTTTTTACTGGACCAATATCTTTAATAATGTAAACTAGACTCAAGTATGGTCATTACCTCAACTTGTTTTCCTTACAAATAGACCATTTTGTGGGATGTAAACAAAAACAATGGTCCCAATGTATTTCCTGTTTTACATTTTTAATTTCTATAGCTTCTGAGAATCTAAAAAGAGCCACATATAGGTAAATAATGTTATGATAGCTGTTTTAACATTAGGTTATGATTGAATTGCCTCTTGTTACAGTTATGAAATAGTTTGATAACAAGCAGGAAGTGTTCATGGGCCAAAGACATGACCACATTGAAATGGTCTATAAGGCTAAAGAAATATAATATCATTTGAATCAGAGTTTACCCTACAAAAGATTTTCTAGAATTTTTTTTATTATTTATAATGAGATAAAATGCTGTTTTGTGAATGCTTGAAGGAACCAATTTCACACTTATTTTGGTCCTGCCAATATACTCAACGTTTTTGGATTAATGTGGAAGCATTCATTGCTCATAATATTTTAAAAACATTTTCCTTATATTATAAACATGTGATTTTGGATTAATATGTTAAGGATTGCTCTTTAAAAGATGCTGGTTTTATTGTAAACTTTATTCTATTACTATGTAAATTTCACTTTCACAAATTCAAGTTTGCAAAAAGCAAACCTCTTCTCATTGTGCTAGAAAGTTTTGTCTAAAAATAATTTTTGTGTCTAAAAATAAAAAGCAATTAAAACGATTTATTTATGCTCCTCCTTTAACATTTATGAATAAAATGTTCATATGCATTTGTCTTCTGTGTTAAAAGTGCATTTAATAACTTTTGTTAATAACAACATTTTAAAATATATGTAAAATATATTTGTATGTAAATTGATAATTATGTACTTTTTTTTTCTCGTTTAATCCTTCTTATTAAGGAATGTGAAGTGTTTTTGTTGTTTAATTAAACTACATGCTGGTTGTTAATAAAGCCAAAAAAAAATGTCATTCAGTACATAGCACCTGCTCCTATTGGCTGCTGTCATGTGGCGTCATCGTCGAGTTGCGTTTCTGTCGCGTCGCGTCTCATGTGAAGTTGAAGCAGCGCGAGCGCGTCTGTGTTCATCACTCAATTCTTTGTGCGCTTCTGTGAAAATATTTGACCAAAATAGGCGTTCTTTTAAGCGGACCCCATGTGTTTGGACCGAACGAAAACTTTTGTTTAAAAGTGGTGAGTTTTATTTTTGTGAATCACTTTACATTATAGGCTATAAACTGCACGACAAACGAACAACTTTGATTTTATACTGCTACTCTGTACATCTAAAGCATTTCAATAAGATATTCTTGATGAGTAGGAATATTAGGGAAAGGCTGAGCCTATATGTCTTGTTAACGAAGTGTTGATCACATACTCAACGTCGCTATGAGATTATAATATTTATTTGTTGTATTTTATAGCGTTTATTTCTTAATTAATTATGCTTTTGTATGGTTGATTTGTTTATTTCAGATTTGCTTCTGAAAGTATTGTGTATACCCTGAGAAAAAAAGGAGTGAGTGAAAGTGGCCGATACTAATTGAGAGATGTTGAGGGATGTTTACTTTGTGGAAATTCAGTTGTATCTGCTGACACGGTCTTAGGGTGTCTTTTGTGTGATGTATGTTGCTTAGACTGCGATTCTGATCATATGATTATCATGTTATATGTGTTTGTTAAGGCAAGAAGGCCAGTGCTGCATCTGCTTGCAATAAAAACAGCATTATTCCCATCATAATTACAGGGTTTTCCATTGACCAATGTTTCTGGGAGACAAAAATAAGTTGCTGAGAAAAGTTTACTTCAGCTGCGTGGCTGTATGTTGATCTATTCATCAACACACACTTTGTGGAAGACTTTTAATAAATTATCTAAATTTTATATGCCCAGTAATGCTTAAATGTCACAGTGGGGAACTGAGACAAGATTAAGTTTATTAAGATTAAAACAAGGTTACATTTCATAAAAGATTGATACTTTTTTTGTTGCTGTCTTGTTATGTTCAGTGGAAACTGAGAAAAAGAATAAATGTAAACATGTTTTGTTTTCTGCTGAAACGGACAATGTGTTGATTGACAGGGGCACATGTGTGTGTTTACTGGACAGTTTGAGAAAAAAACTGTGATGTCAGTGACATACAAAGATGAGTTCTCTATTCCGAAACCCCAATGATATGGCCTCATTCAACTTTAAGCATTTCCGGTATAGTGTTATTTTTACTTCTCACAAGCATGACAAATCTTAGTTTCAGTCTTGAAGTGAAAAATTCACTTCATCCATTGAAATTGTTATCCTCCAAAACCTAAACAACACCATAACGTGTTAAAACCACTTACATCATGATCTGTCTGAATGTATTAAAACTTGCATTAAAATACCATAAGTTACCTGATATGGTAACTTCATTGACATTGATTACAATATAATTTTGTTTAAGTCATAAACGTTCAAAAGTCTTGTAACAATCCCCAATAACACTCCAGGGTTTTCCCAATGATTATTTCAATAAAGGTGTTAAAGGGGACTAAATTAACTTTTACTTGGTATTTAAATACTGCTGTGTGTCAACAGTATGTGTTTACTGTCAGCCTATAATGTAAAAAAAAAAGCCCCACCAAGATTGGGGATATAGATCAGATAAGTAAAACACTGCATACACTGCAATGTATTCTTAATAATCTATTTGCAGTAGATTCAGTCATGAGCAGTGAAAAAAATATTTTCTTTTGTAATTTTACTCATTATAATAGCATAGACAGTAGAATATACTGTATGCAACTGTCAGTTAATGCAGATCTAAATAAACATGTATTTTTCTACACACAACCTACATATTTACTTAAACTTTGTGTGTTTTTATATAAATTTGTCTCTATTTATGTGGAAAAATAAACTAAAGAGCCTCATATGTGTGTTCTCAGAAAATAGTATTCATTCATTCATTTTCTTTTCGGCTTAGTCCCTTTATTCATCAGGGGTCGCCACAGCGGAATGAACCACCAACTTAACCAGCATATATTTTACACAGCGGATGCCCTTCCAGCTGCAACCCATCACTGGGAAACATCCATCCACACCCATTCACACACATACACTACAGACAATTTAGCTTACCCAATTCACCTATACCGCATGTCTTTGGACTTGTGGGGGAAACCGGTACACCCAGAGGAAACCCACGCGAACACGGGAAGAACATGCAAACTCCACACAGAAATGCCAACTGACCCTGCTGGGGCTTGAACCAGCGACCTTCTTGCTGTGAGGCGATTGTGCTACCCACTGAGCCACCGTGCTGCCGTCAGAAAATAGTATACCAGAATAATAAACTAACAAGACTTTAATACACATACAATATAATTAACATTTATGATGATGAAGAACTAATGTTTTGAAGCATGATATACATGATAAAACTAAACAGATGTTTTGTCTTAAAGTCTGGGTGAAACGGAAGTTGATGAGACTTTTATTTCAGTATGTTGATGTACTTCTAATTGAAACAGAATATTGAGAATGGGAAAGGGCTTTCTTTTGCACATCATTAATCATAGCAAACTAATAGTAGGAGGGACATGGTTAAGAATATTGTGGCTGTGGTCAGACTTTTGAAGACTTAACTTGCACAAATGAATTGTTCACCTAAAGAATAACAATGTGCACTAGCAAAATAAACAATGTACATTTTTAATTCACATGGACTTTAAGTGTGCCTGAGACACTGGCTGAAGACTGGCTCAGTCTTCTTTTGGAAAGGGGGCATATACAGTAGCAGAAATTGATTTTTATTTAACCCTTGTGCACTGTTCAAATTTACTACCCTTTCATTATGTTTGGAATGAAAACATACACTAAATTAAACTGCTGTAAAAATGCATCAGATAAATCAACCTCAGACCTGATCAAAACTACAAAATGTTTTAAAAAGTTACAGGATTTTAACTCTTTATTTGCCAAGTTCACAAATTATGTCACTAATTTGGTGAAAAACCCCCACAAAACTATGTATTTTCAATATGAAAAGTAATCGTGGACTGGATTTTTTGTAACCTTTTACCACAGTCTTAGACATGTGAAAGATTAGTAACAACATTGCCTTTGATGCATTGTTAGTTTTTGTGCAGCTCAAGATTTAAATTTTGTCTCCCTAATTTACTGTTCATGTCTGTTTTTGCCCCATTCAATTCCATTATAACCACATTTTTTGATTGCAAAGCCATGACACCATATAATCATGCATTTTTAATTGTTGGCGGTTTTCCCTGTTGAGAAGAGGTAAAATTTGTAATTTTTACTGTTGATCATCAGTTGGCACCATTAACCCTTTAGATAGGCCTGTGTAAAAAAAAAAAGCTTAGTTTATGGATTTTATATGGAGTTATATGGAGTATAACAGCAAATTAAAGTGTGTGTATGTGTGTCTGTAAGTGTGTGAGAGTGACCTTTGCGCACTTACCTTGATGTGTCTCAGCTCTCAGAACTGGAGTAACTAAAAACAAAGACTGTGTATTTATGCACATTTATGCTGAAGACTAGACTTCTAGTACTTCTACTTCTAAGACTGTTTTCAGTTTTTTCTTGTTTCCCTGTGTTTCAAGACACTAGTTTTTACTGATTATATCACCTGCCTTTTGATTTTCTCCTATGTAAGCCCTCCGTTTAGTTCTTCTCCTTTGTCTGGTTCTGTAGACAGTTTTAAGACAGTTATTTTTCCACTTATAAAAATAAATATGGTGCATTTGCTCATTTTACATGGCTGGCAGTGAGATTGCTTCATCAAAAACATGGAGTTATTAATAAAATAACTTCCCTACGGCTTAGCTACTTCCACACTGTGCATTAAAATCCTCTCACATATCATTCAAGATCAAGTGTATTGGTCCACTTATAAAAATTATAAACAAACTATATAAAATGCTTTTTTTAAAGAGAGGCATTCATCATGTGGTAATGGTTATATTGGCATGCATATTTAATCTTCCACAAACCAGATACAGAGCTTCAAATGTGTCATCCTTTTTATCCTCACAGATAAAGCTGCTGTTGTATTTCTCCCTCGAGTGTTTGAGGGCTCTTAAGTGGCACTACACATGTATGAAACTGGTAGACACAACACTCATTTCCTGCCACAAATGCCCCCACTTCACCCACATCACCCCACATGTCTGCAGGGTTTAATGTGCAGAGCTAATCAGATGATGGACAAAACATTTTCCTATAATATCAAATTTAGCTCACAGCAGTAACATCTGTGCACTTTGGTAAATTCAAATACTGAATTAATTCTTGAATGTGCAGCTCCAGATGAATGAAACAGGTGGAGTGTGATTTCTGCGGTCACTGAGGGCAACACGGCTCTTAACACCTGTTTTCATCAACTTAGCAAAAGACAGTTTAGACAACACACTTCACATGGAGTCATTCATGAGCCCCCTGAGTAGTGTTACACTTTCAGTACTCAATGACTTCACTGACTGCATGCTCAAGACGGTATTGAACTAAACTGTTGCAGGGTTTTTGAAAGGGTCATGTTCAGCAGGGATCTTGTGCTCATAACAGTTGTCGACCACCAAAATGAATATCTGAAGTCTAGTAAAGGTTCAGTGAGATATTGGTTCACAGCAGCATTCAATAATTGAAGTGTCTTAAACACTGAAATTATTGTGATTAGACAATAACATTGTTATTATGTTTTAGACATAAATTATTGGTATTGACATTCAAAACATACTTTAAATGTCTGCAGCGATAATTTCCTGATACCATGTGGAATATTGTATTAATTTTTATGTTTATGTTATGTGTTGTAATCAGAATCCAAATTTTAAAGAGATAGTTCACCCAAAAAGTTCTTGTGGGTTTCTTCCGAGTGCTCCGGTTTCCCCCACAGTCTAAAGACATGCATTATAGCTGATTTGGATTAGCTAAAGTGGTCGTAGTGTATGAATGTGTGTGTGAATGAGAGAGTGTTTGGGTGTTTCCCAGTACTGGGTTGCAGCTGGAAGAGCATCCGTTGCGTAAAACATATGCCAGAGATGTTGGCGGTTCATTCCGCTGTGTCGATCCCTGATAAATCAGGGACTAAGCTGAAGTAAAATTAATGGATGATTTAATTCAAAAATGAAATTCGTCTCGTCATTTATGTGGTTTTAAATCTTTATGAGTTTTTTTTTCTGTTGAAAACAAAAGAAGATATTTTGAAGATTGCTGGGACCCACCGACTTCCATACTAGGGGAAAAATGACTACTGAAGTCAATGGGTCCTGTAGCAACCAGAATTTTTCAAAATATATTTTTTTAGTGTTCAACATGAGAAAGAAACTTTGAACAGGTTTTGAACAAGTGAAGGGTAAATAAGTGATGACAGAATTTTAATTTTAGTCCCTTTAAGTAATTAAGTAAGTATTAATCTTTGAAATTTTGGTTTCCTCTGAGTACATGGCTGAGAGGGAATGAAATTTTTTGGCACTAAAATGAAGAAAATAATCCCCCCCACCCCCCTCTGTTTCAACAAGGAAGTTGCTCTAGCTGATTTTTCATATCATTAATTAAGTGCTTCATTCTGATATTTGGAGTATACTCTGTTTTTTTTTTGTGTTAAATTTTTTTTATTGAAGATTTAAATGAAAATTTCGAAAAAGGAATAGAAAAAAATACAAATATCATATATCATTATGGTATATTGTTCAGTAATTTAATTCTTGATGGCTTTAATGGTGAAATGACTATGAACTGTTCACCTAAATGGACAGAATTTTAGTTAAGCAGCTTTCAAGGCTGTCGGAATCCCCCCTCAGGCGCCTGTTGTGTATGGCCGTCTCAAACCACAGCAACACTCTTGTTTGTGTACTTCAACAGTTGTTGAGAGTTTTGTGAGTGCAGCTGTGTTGCATTAGCTCAGTGAAACTGATGTTTGCCAGCACTGGTACTTCCATTAGCCTCCTGCAAACACCATTAATGAGCAATGCTTTCAGAGAGCACCACTTTTAGGTCAGTGTACAACCTCCTTACAGATACAGTACAGTACTCTGTGCAGCTGGAATGTTAATATTACAGACACCAAGGCAACAAAAATATTGTCATTTGAATGCTCACAAATATTAATGTTCTATGACTAATACACTGCTTTGTTTAAAAGTGGTATACAAACAATATGATCACTGTGGGTGAGCTACTTGAAATTGTGTTACCCATTCATCGCTTTCTTCACTGGTCATCTTAGAGAGATTGATGTGTAGCCAGTAGGTGGTATAAACTACTGTAAAACTCCAGGGATGGCCTAATGTTCTCCCCTGCTGTTTCAAATGCAGTCACAGGCTCTCTAACAGACAGGTGTCCATTTTCTGTGCTGTTCTTCATCTGTCTTGAGCAAACTCCATTAATAGCCAACATTTAGTGCCTGGCATAAACTGTTGGTCTCAGTTGTATTATACATTTTTAGACTTACCCCAAAATCGACTCTGTGACGGTTTTTCATGAATGTGCTGCTGTCAGCAAATACATCACATTATTTTAATCCTCTTTTAGTGAAACACTAAATAATCAACACACATCAACAATATTTTAAACACCACAATAACAACTTAATGATCAAACTAGTCTTTAACAAATTCATTCATTCATTCATTTTCTTTTTGGCTTAGTCTCTTTATTAATCTGGGGTCGCCACAGCGGAATGAACCGCCAACTTATCCAGCATATGTTTTACACAGCGGATGCCCTTCCAGCTGCAACCCATCACTGGGAAACATCCATACACACTCATACACTACGGACAATTTAGCTTACCCAATTCACCTATGCCACATGTTTTTGGACTCCGGAGCACCCGGAGGAAACCCACGCAAACATGGGGAGAACATGCAAACTCCACACAGAAATGCCAACTGACCCAGCCGAGGCTTGAACCAGCGACCTTTTTGCTGTGAGGCGAACGTGCTACCCACTGCGCCACCGTGCAGCCCTTTGACAAATTCAGTTAAATATAATTCAATTCAATTTAATTGAATCATTATTTCTATAGTATTTTTTACAATAAAACTTGTGACAAAGTATTAGACAGACATGAATAAAAAGCTATAACAATATTTCAGATTGTGGAACATTTCAACGTCAAACAGGCAGGATAATAGTGGTAGAATCCTGGTGTTTTTTCATAAACATTTGATAAAACACTTTAAGAAAAAAGTTATCAAAACGGATTCAGTTTAGTTTAGTATAAATGTAACCATGGAAGTTCAGTTCAGTTCAGTTCAGATCTGTGTAATAGCTACAAATGTCACTGCTGGCGGCCGATCCTTATAAGAGCAGCTCCTCCAAGACTAGGATGTCCATCGTTACAGAGTTTTCTTTCAGGGCTACCATGGGAAATTATGTGTTTGTGTGCACATGTGATTTCTCACAGCTTTGCATCTCTGCAGGGTGATAACAGAACTCTCCCAAATCTCTCACGGACCATGAATTTGTTGCGAAATGCAGAGTATGCCCATCTGGATGGTATTTGGGGACTACAGACAATAACTGAGTTGCAAATGAGTGTGTGATTAGTACTAATACTGTATCTTCAAGTAGCTTGTTGTTTAATCATAAAATCCCCTAAATGTAAAAACATATGCTTTGTCTTTGACACACTGAAATATACTTGCTAAATGCTAAAGCTACAAAGTTAGAACCTCTGATGTGTAAAATAAGTTTTATTCCTTTCTGATTTCTAAAGTATGTGAGTATCTGTATTGTGATGCAACTGTTGATCACACACAAGATACATGGTTCAATCTCAATCAGTCAGAGTGATGATAAGACACCAAGACATTAATGTCTTTAAAGCATTCAGCAGGATATTATAAAGAGCACAACGCTCTAAACTAGGAGACTGTCCATGACACATGTTACGTTTTCAACCAAATAATTTGCTTTGTTTTATGCACATTTTTAGAAATGGAGAGAAACTAAGGTACTGCATGTTGCTAACAACAACTTTTGCAGTTTATCATTCTAACTTAAAAACTCTGAAACATAAGAAATGTAGCTGTAATTACAGTATATGAAAAAGATCAAAATAGTTAGTAAACAATATTACAAGTACAAAAACTTGGCATTATCTGGATATAGTATATTGTTTTGGAGTATGTCGTTGTTTTGGAGCCAGCACCTAAGCTTTTCACTCATCATAGCACACATGCTGCTGATGATGTGACAATAAAAGTGTTTTGAGTGATTTGAAGAAGTTCTCTTTGAACAGGTTTAAATAGCAAAATTACATTAGTTCAATATACAGCGGGTAAAAACGTATTATTTTTTCCTGGTAAATATATATTTCTAAAGGAGCTGTAGACATTCAAATTTGTTATGTGTAATAACAATGGAATGACACAAGGACAAGGTACTGAACTACTTAAATGTATTTAATACTTTGTATAAAAGGCTGTTTTGTTAATGACAGCTTCAAGATGCCTCTTGTATGGAGAATGCATGGATTGCTCAGAAGTGTTTTTTTTCCCCATACTTCAACAATCTAATCATTTTGACGGTTCTGTGGGTCTCGTCTGTTAAATCTGATCTTTAATTATTATTTCAGGTCGGGTGATTGGCTGGTGTCAGGTTCTGTGTTTTCCCTTGCCCCAGTGTTCCATGTGCTTCTGTTGTTGTCATGTGATTCCTTTGTTCTGTTTCCCGCCGTTTCCTAATGTTCATTAGTTTCACCTGTGTTCCCCTCCTGTGTCCCATTAGCCCATGTGTATATCTACCCCTTAGTCTGTCTCTTCCATTGTCGAGTATTGTATTGCCACCACGTATTGTCCATGTTCCTGTGTCGCCGTCTTCCAGTCTCCAGTTTCCAGTGAGTGTTGTTAATAAATCTTCGTGTTTGATAAATTCCGTGTCTCGTGCCTTTGTGAGCAAACAAACCGTGACAGAATACTCGACCAAAAAACAAAAAGTGCGGCGTGTTTTCCCCCGTTTTATTTTTATAGTCTTTTTTGCCCCAGTGTTTTCTTTTCCTCTCCCCCGTGTTTCCCATGGACCCCATCTACAGCCCCGAATTCCTTCTCCTCCTGCTGGAGCAGGGGGAAAGCAGCCTCGAGGACCATACGAGTTTGTACTTGTCAATAGCGAATACCACCAGCTATCCGGACGACGTGCTCTGCGGGTTTTTCAACACCAGCCTTAACACCGCTTGCAGAGCACAGTCGTCCGAAGATGGTCCTCGGGGCGATTTTGCCGCTTATGTGGAGTGGACACTGGCGAGGAATGGATCGACATTCACCGTCAGTATAGAGGAAGAGCTCGCCAGTGCCACTCCCGACCCAGTGACCAGCCCAACACCACCGATCTGCAGGGAGCGTTTGCCAGAGCCCACCGCAGACGGAGAGCCACCCGCGGTGCGCGAGCCATCGCCAACAAGAGCGACAGAGCCATATACCACCGTGGAGGAGGAGCTCGAGTATCCGTCTGACCAGGTGCGAGAGCCGGCAACATCACCCAAGGTGGGAGTCCTGGTGGAGATAGAGGGACCGAGCGAGGGTCCCATCCACCCTCCCACTGCTAACGGTGAGCGACCGCTGGACACTGGGAAGTTACTCATCGACTTCTGGAGCGAAGTCAAGCCCCTCCCGCTGTTTCCAGACAGCAAAGACGTATCTCCGAGTCAACTGTTTCCACACAGTCTTTTAGTTCTTGAAGTTCCCGATGCCCCAAGCTCCAGAGTCATGAGTGACTTCCCACCCATCCCACCCTCTTCACCTCTACTCATACCTATGACTGCAGCCAGTCAGCCAGCTCCAGCGCTGCTGCAGTCAGCCAACCCCCCAGCTCGCCCTCAAGCTCCAGAGGTGGAGCTCGCTCGGCTGCCTGCCAGCATCGCCCTCTGGAGGGTGTCACCCAGCGTCAGCACCTCCAGCCTCCGAGCTACAGACTCCACCTCGGCCCTTCGACCCTTGTGCTCCGCCTTGGCTCCCTCCTCCCTCGTCTCCGCCGTGGACCGTCAGTTCACCAGCTCCACCAGGCTCCCTCGTCCCTCCGGCTCCGCTTTGGTCAGTCGTCGCCCTTCCTACGCCTCTGGACTCCACTCCTCTGGCTGCGCCTCGTCACTCCGTCCGGCCAGCTACGTCGAGCTCCTCCTTCCCTCCAGCTACGCCTTGGTCCTCTGTCGCTCTGGCTCCGCCGCGGGCTTCCGGACCCCCGCCATCGCCTCGCTCGGGTGAGCTGTCTGCTCCACCCCGGCTCTCCGGGACCTCGGCGTCACCTTCACCCTACGGCTCTCCGTCTCCTCCTTGGGCTCCACCACCATCAGCGGCGTCTCCCTCGGTCGGCCCCCTGGAGTCGGCGGCCACTCCTCCTCCATGGCTCCTCCCTTCCTCGACTCCACCCTGGGCCATCCTTCTGGCTGTGTCCTGGGTCTTCCTGCTCCAGCTCCCTTCCTGGTTCCTCCCTCCTAAGTCTCCTCCCTGGCCCCCTCCCATCCTCCCTTCCTCGACTCCGCCCTGGGCTGTCCTTCTTACTGTGTCCTGGGTCTTCCTGCTCCAGCTCCCTTCCTGGTTCCTCCCTCCTAAGACTCCTCCCTGGCCCCCTCCCATCCTCCCTTTTATGATGTTAAAGGCGCGAGGACGCGCCTTCAAAGGGGGGGGGGGGTAATGTCAGGTTCTGTGTTTTCCCTTGCCCCAGTGTTCCATGTGCTTCTGTTGTTGTCATGTGATTCCTTTGTTCTGTTTCCCGCCGTTTCCTAATGTTCATTAGTTTCACCTGTGTTCCCCTCCTGTGTCCCATTAGCCCATGTGTAGCAAACAAACCGTGACAGCTGGGCTATTCTAGCAACTTTATTTTCTTTTCTGAAACCAATTGAGAGTTTCCCTGGCTGTGTTTGGGATCATTGGGATCATGCTCACCCTGGTTTCATTTGAATTAATTTCAAGTTAAATTATTCCATGAAGTTGAACAAAATTACAAGAACAGAGTGTCTGTTTTTAGTGACTTTACATTTAAAAACTGTGTAAAAATAGACAAATAACTGTGAAAATTTTAAATGTACTGTATAAATTGTGTAACTTTTCTGTGTATTACAGTTGACTTGTACGAGTAAACTTTTACGTAATGTTGAATTATGTTTGTAATTCAGCTCAACAAAACATTTGTGTACAGTAGCTACTGTATAGTAAGCAGCCAGTGTTATAGTACATATACTGTAAATATACTGATTTTGGTAGCATTGGCCAACTTACTTACACATTAACTAGACCAGTTTAGAGTTTCCAAAAATATACTTCCAAAAAGAAATATAGGACATTCCACTTATCACAATAATCACTTTTTTCACAGATTTTGAAGTTCTATGTCTTGTAATGTAATGACTTGTAGCGTTTTGAAAAATACTATATAGAATGTCAGTGATACAGCTCATTACAGTTTTTCTCAGTCGCTTTGGTACATTTCTCAGATCAGAATTCAAATTTGCAAAACAGTAAGTGCATTTCTGAAAACAGTGAGTACAAATAGCAAACACCATGGATTACCTCCAAAACCTTGCTCAAATTCCTTAATTCATCTCTCAAAACTAAATTCCTGTGTCAGTGAACTTGTCAGTGCCGTCAGAAAGACAAGTCCTTATGTCATTGTGTACAGATAAGACAGTCAAATTACTTAGTCATGTTGTCAATACAACAGCGTATGGCAAAAAAATATTTTTTTGCTGTTTGTACTGTAATTTGTTGACAGATCATGTCATTGTGATACAGAAAGGAAAAGACAGCACTGCATAGCACAAGATAAAAACAAAACAAAAGTAGAAATGTGAACATAGGACAATCTCCTTTCAGATGCACCTTCAGTAGAAAAACTTAAGATTCACCTGGGAGAAATTTACCAATGGTAGACAAAAAAATGATATATGTTTGTATTTTTGGGTTCGTATGAAGGTGTTGCCTAAAATGATGTCATCCTGTGGTCCTCTTCTATTGGCTGTGTCATACTGTTTGGTTGGTCTGACATCATCACTCAACCTGGATGACCCTAATGTCTGCAGTCACTGGGAAAGGTGAGAAACACACACACACACACACGCACGCACGCACGCACGCACGCACGCACGCACACGCACGCACGCACACACATGCACACTGTCTTTTTTGCAGTTACCTAGAAGTTTTTGTCAGTTATAATAATTATGTTATATCAGTTTCTGGTATTTTGTCGAATTACAGTAGTAATTTTTAGCACTTTTAATCATGGCTGGGAGGACCTCTGCAATTAAATGGGCTCTCCCCAATTAAAGGTACTGGAATAATTATTATTCTATGAACATTATTATATTTTATTTAAGTAAATGAAAGACTTTATTGCTTGATAACATCAACTGAAATCTTGAGGTTGCACATATGTGTATGTGTCTAGAGTTAGTCTTTATTCTTCTTTCCTATTATACTTTTAAAGGGATAGTTCACAAAAAATTATTCTGAAAGTAAAATTTTTTACTTTCCCTTCACTTGTTCCCAACCTGTTTGCGTTTCTTTCTTCGGTTGAACACAAAAGAAGAAATTTTGAAGAAAGTTGAAATCCTGTAGAAATTGACATCCATAGTATGTGTTTTTCTGGATGTCAATGGTAACAGGTTTTCAGCTTTCTTCAAAATGTCTTTTTGTGTTCAACAGAAGAAAGAAACAGGTTTGAGGGTGAGTAAATTTTTTGGGGGTGAATGTGTGTTCACTATGTTCAAGAATTTCAGTTTCCCTGGAATTTTTTGGAGAATCCTGAAGAAGAAGATCCTGTGGAAACTTCTTCATGGAATCATCAATGTCAAACAAACTTAAATAGGCAGAAGGTTTAAGAGAAATTAATTGTTTTACAGGAGAATCATATTTTGTAACTTTCATTTAACTTTCCATTTGGAGATGATTCATTTTGAATTTCATCATGATTAAGGTCTGTCTACTCTGCTACTAAGCCCTGTTTGCAGTTAAATATAGCAGTACTTTTTCATTTTGACATTATGACAAAAGCATGAGTAAAAGAACTGAACACCCTTTTTTGTTAACTGTTAACATGTTTTTGAGAAAACGTATAAAAACTAGGTTAGGTTTCTTTGTAGTGTAATGTAATCACAAAATATGTATAAAGACCATTGAATTGAAAATCATCTGCTCTAGTAGGCAATTTCCTTCAGCTTAGAGGACCAAATACATCTACAGACTCACACACACTTGCACACTCAGTGTTAACAGGCAGTAGATGTATGTGACCAAATCAGGGAACAGCTCGGAAATCCATTAAAGGCGATTGAAAAGAACAAAGATGGAGTTTTCTTCCCAGCTAGATTCACTTTCACTCGTAATGTGTGGGAACAGCTGTGTGCTGTGGAAGAGTTTCCTAAACCAGAGAATGTGTGACCGTACAGCCAAATGAGTCTAATGTATTTGTCGAAGATTTCTCAGGAACGTTCACAGCATCCTGGGTGATTTACTGTACTTAAACTGCCATAGAAAATACATTTACATTTTTAATATTACTTAATACTCACAGTAGATTAAGAACACCATGCTAACTTGCTTGAAAAGCCTGTCTTTATGTCAAAGCACTACTAAAAAAGTATTAGATCCAACTGTTAATATTTTTACTGATATTTCTTATTTATAGAAGAGTAAAGTTCTTTTTACTATTGAATGTCTTCTAAATGGCAATAAAAACAGCCAACGGGCACAACCATTCCCAAAGAAACAAAGAGCTTTTTGACGCTCTTTACTGTTTTATTGTAGGAGCAGGAATTTGTGGAGTTGATGAATATCTGAATGTCTGAAATACAGCACACAAATACTCACAGACAGGTGTCTAGAGAACTACATTAGAGTTGGTTAAAAGTAAACAGTTTACTTTATTGATTTATTTTCCCCATGTATTTTATAGCAGTGGTAGCCCACACACGATGACCATGTGACACTATGTCTGTAGTTTGTCAGCAGCATCCTTTTTTATACAAAGATAACTGCAGAGAACTGCTGTTCTCATTAGCCTTTAGTGTTGGCTAAGTTGGCTAAGTAATGGGACCACACAGACATATATTAGATACACAGCCTTTGTGTGTGTGTGTGCGTGTGCGTGTGCGTGTGTGTGTGTGTGTGTGCGCGTGTGCGCGTGCGTGTGTGTGCATACGTGTACGTGTTTTTGTGACATGTCAGGACACAAATCTGTATAATGACATAGGTATGACAAAGGTATTACAAAAAGGAGGTGAAATATGAGGACACAGCTGATGTCCTCATTTCTCAAAAAGCTTATAAATCACACAGAATGAGTTTAATCAGAGAGTAAAGCTGTACACTGTTTCCTGTGATGGTTGGGTTTAGGGGTAGGGTGGGGTTAGGCCAATACAAAATACGGTTTGTGGTGTATAAAATCAATGGAAACCTATGTAATGTACCCACTTTTCACAAAAACAAACATGTGTGTGTCTTCATCAGTTACTCAGTGACTGTGCAGGAGTCGTACGCTCACCCATTTGATCAAATCTACTACACCAGCTGCTCGGACATCCTCAACTGGTTTAAATGCACTCAGCACAGGTGTGTGGGGTTTACAACACTTAGATGTATCTAAAGAGGTAATAATGGTCTTAAAAGTTAAAATTTTCATAGTTTTTATTCAATTCTGTAATATATATAACAATATAATGATATATATAATGATATATATATATAATATCAGTATAATAGAACTACAGTATACTCAGTATAATAGAATAACACAGAATGACCTGTAGATAAATACTGTTTAAAATCAGAAACTGTTTTCCTCTATTTTAGGGTAAGCTACAGGACGGCCTATCGCAGAGGTGAGAAGACAATGCATCGCCGCAAGTCTCAGTGCTGCCCAGGTTTCTACGAGAGCAGAGATATATGTGTTCGTGAGTATAACTCTGTTGCCTGTAGAAACTCTTCTTAATCTTTTTTGGGCCAGCTCTACCCATTGTCCCTTTTTCCAATTATGCCCATTATTGCATTTATAATGCCTTTCCAATTTTTTTCCGATTACAATTCCAGTTTTTCTCTGTCGCTTTGGTACATTTCTCAGATCAGAATTCAAATTTACAAAACAGTAAGTGCATTTCTCAAAGCAGTGAGTACAAATAGCAAAACACCATGGATTACCTCCAAAACAACGTCTCTTGCTCAAATTCCTTAATTTATCTCTCAAAACTAAATTCCTGTGTCAGTGAACGTGTCAGTGCCGTCAGAAAGACAAGTCCTTATGTCATTGTGTACGGATAAGACAGTCAAATTACTTCATGTTGTCATGTTGTCAATACAACAGTGTATGGCAAAAAAAATGTTTTTTTGCTGTTTGTTTGCACCTTCAATAGAAAAACTCAAGATTCACCTGGGAGAAATTTACCAATGGTAGTCAGATTTTTTTTTTAAATCTAATGGAAATGTATAGAAAAATGCATTACAGTTTTTTTTAGATCGTTTTGCAACAAATTTCAGAACCCTGGTGTCAATTTTCAAAACTCTATACACAAAACTCACAAACATTGCCAAAATTGCACATTTTTGCTAAACTCTTAATTCTTTTTTCAAATGCTTGGATACAATACACACAAGTCAAAGATACTTTGTTCACTGAACTAAAATCACCTTTTCAATATAATACAATTAAACATTAAATTGATCCCATTTCAAAATGCAACTCATACATTGCATTTGAAATAACTTGAGTATTCATTAAATCAACACGATACAACTATCAGCTGATACAAGTGCTCAACTGGACTACTTTATCTATAGATTTCATCCGTATTCCATATGTATGGTTACTATGTTCCATGTATCACTTTTACAGACAATATTTTCATATTTTACATTACTGTATGCATGAAAGCCAGCAGACCAATGTCAGGTCTAGATTCACATTGACAGAAGGTTCTTTCCAAGACTTTTGACTAATGAAATCCCCACTGTGAATCCACAACACCAGATTGATGGAAACACAGATCCCAAATAGAAATCTGATATATAGAAATATATACAAATTACATATGCGACATACTAGTTCATATGGATTTCACACATATAAAACATATGTCATGTCAAAATATTTAAAAAATTGCCATTTTTTTCAACAATTAGAATTACAAATATGTACATATGTTTCGTAAATATATGACCTATAATTTATATATGTGTCCATATATGGCTATATATAAACACACACAGACATATATATATATATATATATGAACAGTGATTTTTGCAATATTTTGAAAAATATGATATTTTATATACAGTATGTGAAATCCAAATGTAATTTGCATATGTTGCCATAGGTCAGCTTTTCGATATGGGGACGCGCAGTGAGAAACACTTTTGTTAACTTTACTATTCAGTTTTTTTTATACAGTCAGCCTACGTTATAATTGAATGTATAAAACTAGTTCAGTGTTTCCACTGTCTGTAAAGTTCCCTCTACACTTATGTATAAACCATAATGAAACTTGTATTATACATTTTAAACAACAATATTGAATGATTGTTATTGATAGTTTATTGAAACAATGTGCATCTTGTTTATGGTTGACCTAAAGTTTCTGTAGTATTTGTATGATAAAAGGATTATGTGAACCAATGATCCTGCAAATGCAAGGCTTCTTTAAAGAAATGAATCCAACATGCAATGTTTTGAACACTGAAGGACCTGTGTTAAAAGTAGTGACTGTTTTGAGTTTTGTGTTTATCATTTTGAAAATTGACATCAGGGTTCTGAAATTTTTGGCAAAACAATTGAAAAAAAACTGTAAGCAAGGATCCTTTAAATTTCTAAAAAAGTAAAGAAAAGTGAAGTACTTGACAAAAAATATAATAACAATAATTTGTAATGTTTTAAAACATGTTGAAATGAAACGATTTTCAGTGTTTCAGTCTATTTCATATGTTGTTGGCCCAAATGTTCAAGTCTCTTGTTCAAAATGCACATCTGACTTTAGTGGGCAGTTGAAATGTTCTTATCATACCGTTTCAAGGAGCATAAAAGACATTGAAATATTTCTTGTAAGCGGAAAACAAGAAGAAAATTGTGCTTTATGGTGTCTGGATGCTAGTAATTGTTGTTTTTACAACAATAAAACAAAGGCTATGTTCAATTTCTTATTTGGAAAATTAACTAGATAGATAGATAGATAGATAGATAGATAGATAGATAGATAGATAGATAGATAGATAGATAGATAGATAGATAGATAGATAGATAGATAGATAGATAGATAGATAGATAGATAGATAGATAGATAG
>CAIGQV010019430.1:3195094-3273903 GCA_903798115.1 Danio jaintianensis | reverse complement strand
TAGATAGATAGATAGATAGATAGATAGATAGATAGATAGATAGATAGCAGCTCAAAGAGACATTTTTGAGCCTGAAAGACTCTTTTGTATGTTTGCAGTAATGTGACTGTAATCACATGCTCTTAAACTCGAGGATACATTAACTTTCTACCATGATAGATAACTTCATCATCACAATAATTCTGGCACACTGATATGAGTGTATTTGGCCAGTGAGATTCCAGAGTGGACGGGGTTTCCTAGACTCATAGTCTCTTTGTACTGTGTCTCATGGGTTTTATGTGGTTTCTGCTCATGTTTGTTTGCTGCTCTCCTCATTGAAGGATTGAAATCTGACCTTACTCTCTCTTGTTTTCACTGTAGCCCACTGTGCTGAGAAATGTGTGCATGGCCGCTGTGTGGCCCCCAACACCTGTCAGTGTGAGCCGGGCTGGGGAGGGGCCGACTGCTCCAGCGGTAAGTTCTGCAGCTGTGCCTGTCTATCTCTTTCTCTCTCACAAACACTCTCTCTCTTTTTGTCTTTTGTCCAATTAATCTAGACTCCATTTTAAGTGTGTTTAAACATGAATCTAATCGAGTGACAAAAGCCATCCAAAATTCAATCTGAGCTTTGCAAAAAAATCACTGTAGTTACTACGTTGATTTATCAAAAACAGCAAGTGTAAACACAATCTCAATAATCAGTATTTTCACACATTTTTTTTGGTTCCATAGCAAATAGAATAAACTTAGTAAAAGGTCAATTTCACATCCAATTTAGTTTATTCAATTCACCTCTACCACATGTCTTTGGACTGTGGGAGAAACCGAAGCACCCAGAGGAAACCTATGTGAACACAGGGAGAACATGCAAACTCCACACAGAAATGTCTCCTGGCCCAGCCGGGACTCAAACCGGGGACCTTCATGCATTGAGGCGATAATTAAATAATTATAGTAATAATTTAATAATTATCAATGTTGATTATATCTGATATCTGTATTTAGTATTTGCATTTGTTTTTCTTTATACAACTTTTTGTTTGCAGCAGTAGCAGTTTCTTTGTACCTCTGCATTTTACTGGGGTGTTTTTCAGATTACTGAAGAGCAGTCCAATAAGAGAGTTAATTTCTTTCTAAAAGATTCATACCAACCTTGCATTTCTGAATGGGGTCACTGTGTCACCTGTCTGGTGCTCCAGCATGTTGATACAGCACTCGCAAGCAGTGCATATCCTCACTGCGAGGGCATGTCTTTCGATGCAATGAGATTGCAGCTCACTTTGTTAAAAGTGCTTAACCTGCTTAACACCCATATACTCTGTCATTCACACACACACACGCACACACACACACACGCACACGCACACGCACACGCACACGCACACGCACACGCACACGCACACACACACACACACACACACACACACACACACACACACACACACACACACACACACACACACTCATACACTACGGCCAATTTAGTTAGATGAACACATCACATATTACAGTTTTTCTCAGTCGCTTTGGTACATTTCTCAGATCAGAATTGAAAATTGCAGTTTTGTATTGTAATTTGTTGCCAGATCATGTCATTGTGATACAGAAAGGAAAAGACAGCACTGCATATCACAAAGAAAAAACAAAACAAAACTAGAAATGTAAACATAGGACAATCTCCTTTCAGATTCACCTTCATTAGAAAAAGGTCAAGATTCACCTGGGAGAAATTTAACAGTTCTAGACAGATTTGCAAAAAAAGTCTAATGGAAATGTATAGAAAAATGCATTATGACAAAATATTATAACAACATGTTCAGCCATTTTGCATGTAAAGACTTATGCTATGAACAAACGATTAAATGTTGTGGGGGTGAGACTATTAAACAGAGACCAAAATAATAAATTTTGATCAACATGACAAAAGCAATTGATAATGTAGGAAACATCAGAGAATTGCACATAATCATTTGCATGGATGTACAAAAGCATTTGCAACTTGTTCAAAGGAATGAGAAACTGCTTTTTTGATGTGCACAAGTGACGCAATGATCTGAAGATTGAACAAATAGCTTTAAGAATTTCAATTCTGATCTGCGAAATGTACCAAATTAATGCGTGTGCGTGTGCGCGCGTGTGTGTGCGTGTAAGTGTGTGTGAACAAATAGTATTAGAAAAAAGGCAATGAGCAAATCATATTATAAAATATTATTTAATAAACCTCACTAAGTAATTTCTATGTATTATTGTTCTTTGTTTCCAGCTGGAAACAAACTGTACACATAAAAATGTAGATGGAATATTAAACTTGACAAAGCCAATAAAAATGTAAAAGATCAAGTACAAAGAAAGACATGATGATAAAGAAAGACAAACTGCCAAAGAATGTGTATGTTTTAATGATCACTAATAGTCAGAAGCATTTGTAACATCAAAAGTATGTATGTATCAGAAAGATCAAAAATGTGTATCTGAATAATAGGGTCATAGAGAAATCAGAAAAATAGACATGACACACAGTACAAAATTAGCTTAAAATAAAAAAAAACTTTGGAGAAAGAAATGGGCAGACAGACTATCAGGAGTCTTGAGTTTCAACTCTTATTGTTTGGTCCCGGTCTTTGCATGCCTCAGGACCTAAACACGCTTGGCTGGTCGTGATTAGTTGACCATAGCAAATCTTAGTTCTGGTTTTATTACAGTGGTACATTAACAAGAATTGGCAGTATGGTTGCAGTCAGCTGTGATATGACTTTAATTCCCTCTGAAGACTCATTGTATCTGGCCTTTCCGGGCCACAAGATGCCAACAAAACACCCTGCAATGAATTGAGGCTGAGAGAATAAAAGCCTTTCTTGAACCGCAAAGAGCAAAACAAAGTGAAAGGAATGATTGGCCAGAAAGACAGGAAATGACCTCAGGGCTCAGCTCATGTGATGTCAGATCTATGTCAGGGCAGCACAATATCACAACATACTCAAATGTTACTTGCCACAAATCCTTTATTCACAAGTAAAAAGTGCTTTTTGTTTTGAACTTTTTAAGCCTGCTTTATCAATCTTTTTTTTTAAACGTAAGCGACATTGTTTAAAAATGCCCCCGATACTGCTTGATATTGTGAACCGATAAAAAAAAAAACTTTACACATTTGGTAAGTAAAGCTTTAATCCAACAGTATTTGCCAATGTACTGACTGCTGTGGCATGTTTAGTTTACACATTCATTTAATTTTTTTTAAATGATAAGTATTTATCATACTTAATCAAAATCCTTCAGGTCTGCTTGTTCAACTGGGTCATGTAAAGCACTGATATATGTTTGTCCAATTTGATTTGAGTATAAGTATGTATGTAAATAATGATTTACAATGCATATATATTGAAACGTATTGATATATATGCATACCGTATTGATAATAATTTGCTTATGAGCAACTTTACAGACTTTACAAATTAATCCTTATGAAAGCTGAAACCGCATTTTTAACATCATTGTTGTAATATCAGTGGAATTCTGTTTACAATAACAATTGTTTAATGCAGTTTGTTTATTTACTTATCTGTTTACTGTACACATTTTGATGGTGAATTATAAAGAAATACATTATTTTCTGGTTCATTTCAGGTCCTTTCATTGATTTTAATTTTTTTGGACACTTACCATCCCCAATTTTTTTTTTCATTGCCTCAGATCAAAGTTGTGCAACAATGGTACAGAATCACAGAGAAAATGGTTAAATGCAGTTTTTTTTTTTCAGCAGGAAACATCACACGGTAGAGGGTTAATATGAAACGATAACACTTCCTTCTGTTCCAAGTATTTTAACTGCAAAATGGTTATGTTTAAGTTTATGGGCAGTGTTAAGATACCTTAAAACATAAATAAAATTTTTATACTATTATAACGGCGGTTCATTCTGCTGTGGTGACACCAGATAAATAAGGGACTAAGCTGAAGGAAAATGAATGAATGAATAGTATTATAAAAGTTTATCTACAAAAGAATCGTAATGATATCAAATATTTGTAAGTATTTTACTTTTTTAACTTTAAATAAATAATAATGTTTACCTTTTAAATGTTTCAGTGTGTCATTCTAAGAGCGCAAAACGTGTTTGTAGCTGTAAATGTTATATACTGATACAGCACCTTCATATAAACAACGTGTTCAGGCTGAAAAGTCACTTAGAGACAACTGATGTTTTTTAATTAGAATCACAGTCATATTCAAACTTAAGCTTTAGAATGACTGAAAAAGTGAGCAAGTGAGATTTGCAAAAGCCAGTTGTGGAAAAGTTATTCTTTGAAAACAGTTGTTCAGCCATTTCTCTGAGCATTAATACACAGCTGTGGGATTATGAACTTCTATGCTTCATATTTTCCTAATGCAGTTGGTGGAGAAAGAGGGTCACTGAACTACAGACGAAAGTGCCTTGCTGACAGGGAAGTGAGATGTGGAGGCTGTCATATTTTAGTGATTAAAAATGGAACTGAAACTGTACGATTTGATTTGAGCTGTTTATAATTGGCTACATTCAGGATGAGCTTGATTTGCTTGCTTCTGCTTTGACTATAGTAGCCAATATTTGAAGTAGATGGGTGAAAATAAGGTGAGATAAGATTATCTAGGTTATCACAGAACAAAAATAAATGTTCTTTTTAGGGTTTTTTTCTTCAGTGTTACAGAATTGATGTTTAGTGTTGCAAGCAGGCTTGTAAAATATGCACAAGCCCGATTGATCAACTGACAGATTATTGGAAAATTTTTCTTTCATTCTTCAATAAATCAATGCTATTGATCACACTGTATATCTGTCTGTCTGTTTTACAAACATATTTAGCCAATGAACGGTATTTAAAAGAACGGTCATATAACGGTCATATCTCCGCCCATGTGCAGTGAACTAAAGTTACAGCAGAGCAGCTGAGCATCTTGTAAAGGTAAATAAATATGTTGTAGTTTGAATGAGAACAGCATTATAAATATATACAATATATATATTTATATATCAAGGCTTATATTTGACATATAAGCCTTGAGCTGTTTATATTTGACATATACAAAGGCTATATTTTATGCATACAAAGGCTATGCATAAAATATAGAAATTTGACATATTTGAGGTCTGAGACTACCAGCTGTAGAAAGAAAGAAAGCATTTTCCATCTAAGTTAGTCATAGCCAATGGACCCTTATCACAAGACTATTATGATACATTTAATGGTCATCAGCACAATTAAATCCTTGAAAGGTTTTAATATTTAGATTTTTTTTTAAGAACGTATGAACATTTATATGTATTTATTTATGTATTATATCATCTTTTTGCATCAAATTCATTCATTCATTCATTTTCTTTTCGGCTTAGTCCCTTTATTAATCTGGGGTCGCCACAGCGGGATGAACCGCCAACTTATCCAGCATATGTTTTACGCAGCGGATGCCCTTCCAGCTGCAACCCATCACTGGGAAACATTCATACACACTCATTCATACACTACGGACAATTTTAGCTTACCCAATTCACCTATACCGCATGTCTTTGGACTTGTGGGGGAAACCGGAGCACCCGGAGGAAACCCACGCGAACACAGGGAGAACATGCAAACTCCACACAGAAATGCCAACTGACCCAGCCGAGGCTCGAACCAGCAACCTTCTTGCTGTGAGGCGAACGTGCTACCCACTGCGCCACCGCGTCGCCCCTTGCATCAAATTACAAAACACAAATTACTGCCTGTGCAAGGCTTTTGAAATGCAGTGTGTATGGGCAGGAGAGTAAATTTGACATTGTTCTCAATTCTTTTCCTTTTTCTGAATGTCTTGATAACACCATCGTGGAGGTTTTCTTTTATTATTTCAGCAAATAGGATTGTAGTTTTTGTTTGTTTGTTGTACTCTCCCATTCTCTGCGCTCTAAAATTACCCAACTATGACGAGTTCTGCTACTAAGAAACCCGGAAACATAAAAAGGGTAAATAGTAGCCTTCACTTAAATAGCCTGTGCATGCAATTTCATCTTTTATAAAAGGAGAAGCACTATAGCTACAACAAACTTTGTAACCACTCCAAATGAGCATTTTTCTTCCTACCTGCCTGACAAGCTGGAATATTTAACAATCTGAAATATTGTTTATTATATTTCAATGTATCTTCATTCATTCATTTTCTTTTCGGATTAGTCCCTCCATTTATCTGGGGTCGCCACAGCGGAATAAACCGCCAACTTATCCAGCATTTGTTTTATGCAGCGGATGCCCTTCCAGCTGCAACCCATCACTGGGAAACATCCATACACACTTATTCACACACATACACTACGGACAATTTAGCTTACCCAGTTCACCTATACCACATGTCTACCACATGGAGAAACCGGAGCACCCGGAGGAAACCCTCGCGATCACCGGGAGAACAGTGACCTTCTTGCTGTGAGGCGTGCTACCCACTGCGCCACCTTCAATGTATCTGCAGTATGTAAAAAAAAAAGATTTCAGAGATCAGATTTTTAAGCCAAGTGGATTTTATATTGTCATTTATTAATATTGTCAGTTCTGTGCTCTATTTTTATCCCTGTTTGGAGATTTTCACCATTTTGAATACACATAAGGTGGCTCAGTGGTTAGCACTGTCGCCTCACAGCAAGCAGGTTGCTGGTTCGAATCCCAACAGGGCCAGGAGGCATTTCTGTGTGGAGTTTGCATATTTTCCCCATGTTTGCATGGGTTTCTTTCAGGTGCTCCGCATTCCCCCAAAGACATGCTGTATAGGTGAATTGGAGAAAGTGAATTGGCTGTAGTGAAAGAGTGTGTGGGTGGCGTGGTGGCACAGTGGGTAGCGCTGTCGCCTCACAGCAAGAAGGTCTCTGGTTCAGTTGGCATTTCTGTGTGAAGTTTGCATGTTCTCCCCATGTTCACGTGGGTTTCCTCTGGGTGCTCCGGTTTCCCCCACAGTCCAAAGACATGTGCTATAGATGAATTGGGTAAGCTAAATTGCATCCACTGCATAAAAACTAATGCCAAAGTAATTGGTGGGTCATTCTGCTGTGGCAAGTGAAGTGGGCCTTTGTCATGTATAGTTTTACCTATACTCAAAATTGGTCTTCTGCATTTAATCCATCCAAGTGCACACATACATTTTGAGTGAGGAGTGAAAGCACACACAAACACATAATGTGAGCATACACCTGCCTTGCTCAAGGGCACCTCAGCTGTGAATGAACCACCAATTACTCTGGCATATGTTTATGCAGCAGATGTCCTTCCAGCTGGATGATTGGCTCTGTATATAAAAGGTCAAAACCTGCTTCAGACATGAAAACTTTGCTCTTCGTGCTGTGTGTATAATTAACCATTAACCATTGGAAAATCATGGTAAAACACTGACTAATCACTATGGTCTACAGACTTTTGTCATAGAAATGAATATCAGCTTTGTGTCTTTGTGCAGCGTGTGACCGTGATCACTGGGGCCCACATTGCAGTAGCCGGTGTCAGTGTAAGAACGAGGCGCTGTGTAACCCCATTACTGGAGCGTGCATATGTGCACCCGGGTACCGTGGCTGGCGATGTGAGGACCTCTGTGACCATTCCACTTATGGCAACAACTGCCAACAGAAGTGTCTGTGCCAGAATAATGCTACATGCCACCACATCACAGGCGAATGCGTGTGCAGTCCAGGATACACAGGAGCATTGTAAGTTTACCTACATTTTTTTGCACACAAATAGAAGATGGTGCTGGAAATACCGTGGCCATGGGTATAAATCCCAGGGCATGCATGCACTAAAAAGTATACCTTTAATTTAAGTTAGGCTGGTAAATGCATAAATATAAATGTTTTGCCCTCTCTGTGCAGCTGTGAGGACTTGTGCCCTCCGGGAAAACATGGACGGCAGTGTGAGGAGCGCTGTCCCTGTCAGAACGGTGGTGTGTGTCATCATGTGACTGGAGAATGTTCCTGTCCTGCTGGTTGGATGGTATGCCTGGCTGTTACAGTTCTGAATGTGGCTCTCTCGTGAATATTAAAACTGAAATTTATAAGTGATATAGTTTCATCATGCTTGGCACTATTATTGTATTCATTATAAAATGTCTTTGCATTGAAGGAAGCGCTCCATTATCCATTATGTCAGTGTATTGATGTTACTTTCAGGGAATGGTGTGTGGACAACCCTGTCCAACGGGACGCTTTGGTAAGAACTGCTCACAGGAGTGTCAGTGTCATAATGGAGGAATCTGTTCGCCGTCCACGGGACAATGTGTGTGCAGTTCAGGATACACAGGAGAGAGGTCAGTACAAGATGTAGCCCCAATCCAAATGTTTAACAGAATGAAATAAGCTGCAAAAATAGTTAAGCTGCTCAAAAGTAAAAAAAAAGAATTAAAAAGTTAAAGGCTGAGCGGCATGGTGGCTCAGTGGTTAGCACTGTCGCCTCACAGCAAGAAGGTCGCTGGTTCGAGTCCCGGCTGGGTCAGTTGGTATTTCTGTGTGGAGTTTGCATGTCCTCCCTGTGTTGCGTGGGTTTCCTCCAGATGCTCCGGTTTCTCCCACAGTCCAAAGACATGCTCTATAGGTGAATTGGGTAAACAAAATCGGCCATAGTGTATGAGTGAGTGTGAATGTGAGAGTATATGGGTTTTCCAGTACTGGGTTGTTGCTGGAAGGGCATCCGCTGCATAAAACATATGCTGGAATAGTTGGCGATTCATTCCACTGTGGCAACCCCTGATAAATAAGGGACTAAGCCGAAGGAAAATGAATGAATAAATGAATGAATGTTTTTGCTGAAAGTTTAAATGGTCAAACAAATACACATAGGGTTGGTTCATCTACAAACGTAAGTTTATGTACCCCCCTCAAGGGGATCCAAACATTTATGAGTTTTTTTTAACTTTTGTTAAACACAAAATAAGATATTTTGGAGAAACCATTGACTTGCATAGTAGGAAAAATAAATACTACGGAAGTCAGTGGTTAGAGGTTTGTAGCTTTTCATAATATCTTCTTTTATGTTTAACAGAAGACCAAAACTCAAGAAGTAAAGGGTGAGTAAATGATGACACAATTTTTATTTTTGGGTGAACTATTGCATAAAAAAAAATCACATTAACAGTTGGTTTAGAAAATATCTAAAATTATTTGTACATTTATCATCTCTTCATTTCTTCATCTGTTTACCCACTTGCCATTCCAGATTTATATGACTTTTTTCATCTGTGGAATACAAACAAAGATTTTATGAAAATATAATGAATCCCTCAAAGCTAATGCTTGAAAAAACATGGAAAACAAACAACCACATGACCCCAGTGGATCAATCAGTACTACCTGAAGCAAGGAACAAGGAATAACAGACATATTGATTTGACAGTCAGACAAAATACATAATTAATAAAGAAAAAATTAAATAATGAAGAAAAAATAAATAAATACAAGGGTTACATTATACAATCATTGCATTATATAAATCAATAAAGTGGAAGAAAATTGTCGCCAGGCATTAATGGTTTCAGTTTTGGCCTTATTAAATTGTGCTGTTGTACACTCACAAGGCACTATTTTAAGGAGCCTGTGAATCCAGTTTAGTAGTAAACTTGTAGTTTAGTAGTAAACTACTACTTCTGTAGTAAACTTGCGCAAAATCTATATCTGTGGCATTTCTTACTTGAATTGATCTACCTAAAAAATGTAAAACAGACGTAAACAATAAGTCGACCTAAAGTCCTGTATTTTATGATTAGCCTTTTCTTCTAATTGTAATACAGAATGTCTAAAGTTTTGCGCATATGGTTAGCTTGGAACATTTTATTTATACTGGAGTATGTTTGCTTGGTATTGAAATTGTAGGGTGGGAGGGTGTTTGTGCTGTAAGATTACATTATAATGCCATTATTCATCAGACTATTTATCACAGTGAACAAACATCACACAGGATACTTTAGAAACATTAGAAACACAGAAGAGTGTGCTGATTCCCCTTATGCTCTATAGTCAGTGTCACTGCAGTCATTGTCAGAATGGCATTTAATCATATGCATGCAGATAAATCAATGCAGCAGTTGGTCCTTGTTTCTCATCCAGCAGCAGCAAAATGTGTAATTACAGTATGAGTGAGCATGCAGCATGTATTTAAACTGCAGAAATAGAAACGCAAGTGCATTTTTATGACTTAATAAGTGCCTTGGCTTCACCAGACGTCACTGTTACCGCCGGTTTACCCTGATTTCACCACACCCTACCGGCTGCAGAATAATCGCTTTACAGCCGCAGGGAGGAGCCTGCTTATGTGCGTGTGTGTGTGTTTAAGTGGTTCAGATTCGAAGAGAGTGCCAGGCTCTGCATGTGAGAGGTTATTAGTGGGATACTGAATAGAAAATCAGTCTCTGAATCAGCATCTCTCTCATATGCTGATTTAGATTCAGGTCGTTTTCTGATTGTTGAACACATCAGCTACTACAAGTGAAGATAAGCATGACCTTGCGACATGTTGAATTCCTTCTATCACAAAATTCTGTTCTTCGGGGACTGATAGAAGCTTCATTATGAGCTCAGACAACACAACACAAAGCAGATGTTACATTCTTTAGATAGTTTAATGCTGCTTATGTAATGAATAACCCCTATAATCAAATTTTACAAGTGAAACTCAAATGCACTTGCAAGGGAATTAAAAATGTTCTTTGTTCATTTTTGATTACATGTGAAGCTTTACATCAATTCGTTCCATAGCTTAACAAAATAATTTTGAAATATTCCAGTTCACATATTCAGTTGTCTCTGCATCTGGGAGCACTCTGGGAGTAACTCTGAGGTTTGTGATAAATGGTTGTAAAGATTTGTAATCACTGAATGGAGATATCTGACATTAGTGGTGTTGAGTGAGGTTTCCCTGAAATATCACAGTGTGCAGTACAATCAGTTATGTCATACTCCTTTATGTGCCATAGCGTTTCTTTCAGCTATCATTTGGTGTTCCTATTGCTTGCTACTTACAAAAAAATATTGAACTTGATGCATTGAGACAATTAAAGTAGCAATAAGAAGTGATTCAACTTCAAAAACAAAGTTGAAAAATTGCATTTACATTTCAGGGTTCAGATGCAAAAAGTGCCATCTGAAATTTGTGTCTAAAATGAGTATTTATATCAGATTTCTGTGTTTAGGTTAAGTAATTTCACTTTTATGACAAAGGTGTAGGTTTAGGTTCTTTTAATTGCTTGTAAACTGTGAGGATAAAAGAAGCACAACAAATCATCAAAGAGTTGCAATATATAAATAATTTAGAGTTGCAGTAATCTAGGTCATTATTATTATTATTATTATTATTATTATTATTATTATTATTATTTTCTTCCTCTGAGAACACAAGAATACTATCTGAGCATGTTATCAAGGTGCTATTTATTATCCATATTTGTCACTGACCTTCAACTTCACAACATTCTTTGTTGGTCTGGTGCATGTTTACAAAGAAAAATTTATTCTGAGAGCTCGATTTAATTCAGAATTAAAAATAATGTTGTGGTAAGAAATTAAGAATTTTAGGGTTGGAAAAGACACATATTTCTGGACTGTAAAATCAAAAAAGCACGATAGCACATATTTATTTATTCATTCATTAGGATAAACCCCTTGAGATGTACCATCTCATTTTCAAAGGGGTTCCACCATTAATCACAATCACATAATAATAACACCTGAAGACAAAAACAAAACATAAATTACACAACATCCAAAAAACACACACACAAAAAAAAGAAACATTAACAAAAGGGGAAGTAGTATACATACATACATACATATACATAGTACAAAAAGATATACAGATCAGTGAATCAAATCACCACATAAATTATAACATCCTCAGGAAAAACAAGTACAGTCCAAAGTAAAATATGACAGCAAAGTTTGCTTAAACACCTTAAATGATGCAATGGAACGAATGTTAGCAAGTAAATTATTCCAATCTACTGGACCCTTAAACATAAAAGCTCTTTTACCAATAGATATTTTAGAATGAGGAACAAAAAATGATAATTTAATTTAATTAATTCAAATATTTAATTAAACTTGATAATATCATGAAAAAAAATACAAAATATGGTTGTAAATAATAAGGATACTTAAAATTAATACATTTAAATATAAATTGAAGCCAGTGAATATGTCGTCTTGTGTGCAAAGATGGCCACTGAAGTAGATCATACATTATACAATGATGTGTATAAAAAGAACAACTTAGAACAAATCTGCAGATCTAATTTCAATGCAGTCTGATAAACAATATCACAATAATCAAAAATTGGAAATATATAAGTTATAATAATATAAGTTGAAGAGCAAGTTTCTTGCGAACACTAAATGAAAAACAGTGTCTAGACCGATGTAAGGTACTAATTCCAAGGTTGACTTTACTCACAATATAATTAATATGTGATTTAAAGGAAAGTTCAGAATCAAGCCACACTCCAAGGTATTTAATCGTATCAACTTTCCGCAAAAGAAAAACCATCATTACATAATATAGGATAGGAGGAACTTTTTGATTTAAGTTTTTGTCTGGAACCAAAAATCATAATGCAAGACTATTATCTAAAAGCCAATTTTGTAAGAGATTAAAATCATACTGAAGGGACAACTGAATTTGTAAAATATCAGAATCTGACACATATATGACGGTATCATCAGCATAAAGTTGAACACTACACTTATTGAAAATTAACAGTAAATTATTAACTTGAATAAAAAAAAACTAAATCAAAAGCTTTAGAAAAATATGTTGTTGTTATGTTTCTATTTGTTAAAATACATCATATGTCATCTAATCATTTAACAACATCATTTTAGAAGTTATACTAGATTTCAGTAATTTAAGTTGAAAACACTTGTTCATTTAATTAGATTCAATTTCAGCAAACACTTTACAGTGAGCAAACACCTTATTAAAATCAGAGGCTTGGATAATCAACTTGTTGTGACTGACATATGTTGACAGATGCCAAGAACAGTGCCAGGTTGGCACATATGGTATCGGCTGCAGCCAGACGTGTCGCTGTGTAAATGGTGCTCAGTGCTATCATGTGAGTGGAGCATGTTTGTGCGAGCAGGGATACACAGGAGAAAGCTGTGAGGAACGCATCTGTCCGGATGGTCAATATGGCCTCAAGTGTGACAGGAAGTGCCCGTGCAACACCAACAACACACGCAGGTAAGACAAATACTGCAAATGTGTGTTTATCTTTTCTGTGATTACATGGCGCATGGCACAGGTATGAATTTGTTGTTCACTGACAGGAATCTTTAAGTTTGTGCTCTATTCAGTGACTTTGATTGTTGGGCAAAGTTGGCATTAACAAAATAAAACAAACCTATGCCTTTGAAATCCAGAGTTTGATTCAGACTTTATTGGTGGCTTTGAATTGAAAGGCTGCTTCCTATGAGGCTAGTGGCATTTAATTCTAGAATAAGACTTAATTTAATGCAATAATGCATTTCAACAATGCAAAACAAAACTGCATTTTGTTACCTTGTACATGTGTAATGACAATAAACTTTAATCTAATCTTATCTAATAGTCAGTGACAACCATCTCTAGTCGTCTAGTTGCTTGCAATATGGGCAGCTTAGAATTGGCTGATTATTATACAACTGAAGAAAACAATGTTTTAATTTTTTGTTTGCATTACATAATAAAATTAGTATTTTAATATTTTTTGTCAAATGGTGCAAAGAATTGTTAAAAAGAAACTCTTGATAGATTCTTCAAAATAAGGCAACTGAAATGACACAAAATGAAAAATCGTTGCTTCAAACTGAGACAGGCTTTTGGCAAGGTTTGACACTGGAGAAAAAAAGTGAGACATCTGCAGCAAATAGCAAATCAAACAAAGATTAGATTTACTTTATGAACAATTCATATGTCTGCAGAAGTTTAAAAGAAAAAAAATAACGTAAAAAAGGAACTCCTGAATTTAAACCCATTGACAACAAATTAAAAGTTGGAAAAAGAGGACCACTTTTTTTTTTTAACATAATAGTTTTAATAATTAATTTGTAATAACTAATTTAATTTGTCTTTGCCACAATAACAGTACATAATATTTTACTCGCTATTTTGCAAGATGTTAGTATTCATCTTATAGTGCAATTTAGAGGCTTAACTAGTTTACTTTTGTATGCAAGTTAGGTTAATTAGATTGATTTGACAATAATGGTGTCACGAGATGGTATAGGAGACGGGACAAGAGGTAGGATCCATGTGCAGTTTATTGATGAGACATTGTGCAAAAACAGGACATGGTGAAAAAAAAAGTAACAAATAACAAAACAATAAACTAAGACCGGGACTAATACATAACATGAGCAAAAAACATACCATCAAAACCAACAGAAACAAGAAGACATATAACGACAGAGCAAAGACAAGACGGGTGCAGGGTATATTTAAAGTCCAAACAATGAGAAGTGATAGGATGCAGCTGCGTGTGTGATGAGTGGAAGTGGAAACCGGGTGTGTGTGGCGGAATGATGGGAATTGTAGTTCGTATGATTTGTAGTTCACCAGCGATCTCTGAAGTCCTTGATCGCTGGTGAACATGACAGTACCCCCCTCCTAAGGAGCGGATTCCAGACGCGACAGAATATTCCCGGAGGGAGGTGAAGCGGAGGCGGAACAGGGGGAGGGCATGGAGGGTCCAAAACAAAACACTAAAACAAACTGGCACATAACACAGTGACTAGACAGAAACAAGAAATACAAAAACTGTGGAACAAGGAACTGAGGCGGACCTGGAGCGTGGAACTCCGGCGGATCTGGAGCATGAAGCTGTGGAGGACCTGGAGCATGGAATTCAGGGGGATCTGGATCATGAAGCTGTGGTATGTCTGGGGGTTTAGGATCAGCAGGCAGATATGGGTTAAACGCCCTCCGTGGGTCTGGAGGTTTAGGTTCAGGACGTACTGGCGGTTCACCGAACCCCAGCGGATCAGGAGGCTTTGGTTCAGAAGGTACTGGCGGTTCATCGAACCCCAGCGGATCAGGAGGCTTTGGTTCAGGACGTACTGGCGGTTCACCGAACCCCAGCGGATCAGGAGGCTTTGGTTCAGAAGGTACTGGCGGTTCACCGAACCCCAGTGGGTCAGAAGGCTTTGGTTCAGGAGGTACTGGCGGTTCACCGAACCCCAGTGAGTCAGGAGGCTTTGATTCAGGAGGTACTGGCGGTTCACCGAACCCCAGCGGATCAGGAGGCTTTGGTTCAGGACATACTGGCGGTTCACCGAACCCCAGCGGATCAGGAGGCTTTGGTTCAGGACATACTGGCGGTTCACCGAACCCCAGTGAGTCAGGAGGCTTTGATTCAGGAGGTACTGGCGGTTCACCGAACCCCAGCGGATCAGAAGGCTTTGGTTCAGGAGGTACTGGCGGTTCACCGAACCCCAGCGGATCAGGAGGCTTTGATTCAGGAAACTCTGGCAGTTCATCGAACCCCAGCGGCACTAAGGAATCACAAGCCTCAAACAGTTTTTCGTGGGACTCAAGTGGCACCTTCGGCTTTTCGTGGGACTCAGACGGCTGCTCTGGCAGCACTGGGGAGTCACACGGCTCTGCCATCCCTTCATGGGGCTCAAATGGCACCTCCGGCTTTTTGTGGGACTCAAACGGCTGCTCTGGCAGCACTGGGGAGTCACACGGCTCTGCCAGCCCTTCATGAGGCTCAAGTGGCACCTCCGGCCTTTCGTGGGACTCAGGGGACTCCTCTGGCAGCACTGGGGAGTCACACGGCTCTGCCAGCCCTTCATGGGACTCAAAAAAAACTGGTTGTGAACTTGACTGTCGAGGATAGGCGCGGAGCTTAAGGTTGGCTTTCCTCCGTTTGCTCTCCTGATGTTCCTCCTCCTCCACAACTGAGATAGCGAAGGGAGAACCTGACAACAAAAGTGCAAACTCCATGTATAGATATAGACCCCAGTCCTCCTCAAATGTTGGCATTCTTGAGCGAACTGGGTCTGAAAGTCCTCCTTGAAAAAACATCATCAACAGTAGGTCGTCGTAGCTGCTTCTCGGCGCCAAGTTCAAAAACTCCGCAATGTATCGCTCAACGGAGCGATTACCCTGCTGGAGTCTGACTATCTCACCATCTGCTGGATCCATAATGGCTCTGTCGTTCTGTCATGAGATGGTATAGGAGACGGGACAAGAGGTAGGATCCATGTGCAGTTTATTGATGAGACATTGTGCAAAAACAGGACATGGTGAAAAACAAAGTAACAAAATAACAAAACAATAAACTAAGACCGGGACTAAAACATAACATGACATGACATGACATGACATGACATGACATGACATGACATGACATGACATGACATGACATGACATGAGCAAAAACCATACCATCAAAACCAACAGAAACAAGAAGACATATAACCACAGAGCAAAGACAAGACGGGTGCAGGGTATATTTATAGTCCAAACAATGAGAAGTGATAGGATGCAGCTGCGTGTGTGATGAGTGGAAGTGAAAACCAGGTGTGTGTGGCGGAATGATGGGAATTGTAGTTCGTATGATTTGTAGTTCACCAGCGATCTCTGAAGTCCTTGATCGCTGGTGAACATGACAAATGGTTTGTTCTGTTAGCCAAACTAAAAGAAATGAGACTTTGTGAGGGAAATATTTAAAAGAAAAATTTGCAGGAGAGCGTATACCAAATAGAGCATAACTGTGGCAGTGTCTCCAAAATACTTCAAGAAACCTATCTTGCGCATAAAAACTCCCACTTAATTATTACAGTTAATGGGGAAAATTAATGTTTGAAAATTTAAACTGATATTCACTACTGACAAATTATAGCAAAATACAGAAATAATTGACTTGAAAACTATTTTTAGCTGTTGAAAATCCTAGCATTCTAATACTTTTATCCACCACTGTAAATACTGTATATGGCTGTAAAATGGGTTTTAAGCAATTAAAAACAAAACAACTTCAGTTTTAAAAAAGAAATGAGTGTCATGTAATTTTTTTTGCCATTATTTACAGAAGACACCACCTAAAATGGCATTTGTTGTAACAATAGTTTATATTTCAAAAAAATCTGAATACATTTTTTTTAACAGTAACTTTGCAGGTCCAAACACTAATTAATTAATGTCCACATTGCTTTTAACCACATGTTTTACCTTCAAATGGCAAAAATGTTTTAGAAGAAAGTGAAAATTATTTTAAAATATAATACAGTTTAGTATGATCAAATATGGGCAGCACGGTGGCGCAGTGGGTAGCACAATCGCCTCACAGCAAGAAGGTCGCTGGTTCGAGCTGGGTCAGTTGGCATTTCTGTGTGGAGTTTGCATGTTCTCCCCGTGTTGGCTTGGGTTTCCTCCAGGTGCTCCGGTTTCCCCCACAAGTCCAAAAACATGTGGTATAGGTGAATAGGGTAAGCTAAATTGTCCGCATGTGTGTGAATGAGTGTGTATGGGTGTTTCCCAGTGATGGGTTGCAGCTGGAAGGGCATCCGCTGCGTAAAACATATGCTGGATAAGTTGGCGGTTCATTCCGCTGTGGCGACCCCAGATTAATAAAGGGACTAAGCCGAAAAGAAAATGAATGAATGAATGATCAAATATTCAGTTACGTATTTTAGTAATTACAGGTCTGAGAAGTATGTTGTTTTATTATTAATGATCATGGAACATTATTTTATGCATATTTGGGCAAGCTATTTGAAACTTTTTTTTTTTTTTAACATTATTTGTTATTAAAATTATATTGTATTTTATTGCATATTTGTTATGCATTACAAATACATAAATGCATTACATATTACATACAGTTAAAGGCAAAATTATTAGCCCTTCTGTGAAATTGTTTTTGTTTTGTTGTTTACAATGAACTGCTTTAATTTGGAGCAAGAGATACAGGGTGATGCACTTCTACATGATTGTTATTCAACTATTATTCCCTTTTGATTTTGGGAATAATTTACAGTTATGGTTGGGTTTAGGGGTAGGGAATAGGTATGGATTACAGTTTTCAAACAAAAATGATGTTCCAGGATTAACATAGATGTTAATCCAGGATCGCATCGTACTTGGCAAAATCATGACATGCCTAAAATACCTGCTCTGAAACAGGTTAGCTGTGCAGCATGCTAATGATAAATGATGATAAAAACACAAAAAAGGTGTGTTCAGTCAAGCTAACCTCAAATTTAGCTGGTTAGCCACCGAATTTGGCTTGCTAATGTAGGCCACTGGGGTTAAAGTGTGCGTCTTGTTGTTGTTTTTTAAGCGGTTGTGTGTTTAGAGAGAGGAGCACACACACACACACAAACACAGTTGCACATTGTTTAGTTCAGACAGACGTTCACAGCTGACAAACCACATGTGTCACATGTGATGGCAGCTGCGGCATAGTAACTCAAAAAGGCTCTTTATAGCTGCTTTGTCCACAGGTAATGGACTCTATTGTCTTATTATATCTAACATTTCATAGTCACCAACTTCTGTCAAGTGGTTTAATTTAGAGCTTGCAAGAATAAAATATCATATTTTTTCCCCCAAACATAAGGAAATCAGTAGTATTTTTTATATATATATATATACATATTATGTAATTAATGATATTTCTGAAAATAAAAACATACAAAAAAAACCATATTTAAATATTAACTTCTCCGGATATGCATCTCAAATGTATTTTATGTCAGAGTTTGGAGAAAAAAAACATACATTTTAAAAAATAAAGCCGTGGTATTGAGGTGGATATTTATTTACTTTCCCCACCAACAATCCTGCTGATGCCGAGACTTGATCCTGCATCCTTTGGATCCCAAGTCCAACTCTCTTACCATTAGGCCAATAGCCGTGTTTATCATTAGCCCTTACCATTAGCCCACAGCTGGCCCCATGTTTGTACACAACTTTAAAGAGGTATGTCTTAACACTCTTTTTAAAAACATGAATTTTTCACTGTATAACCCTTAGGTAAACCAGTGTACACAGAATTACAGTGGTCAAGTCAAGGGAAGATAAATACAGCACTTAGTTTCTTAGCATTTTTTAAGATAAGAAAAAAACTATTGTGGCAATGCTTCTCAAATGATTAAAATATGTTTTTGTAACTTGATTAATATAAGACTTCAAATTTAGCTTACAGTCAAAAAATAACATGAAGTGAAAAATGTTCATTCCGCTGTGGTGACCCCTGATGAATAAAGGGACTAAGCTGAAGGAAAATGAATGAATGAAAAATTTTGATAAATTCACAATTTAGATTTATTTTATGTGTGTTTAACTATTAATTAAAAATGATGACAACATGATTGAAGTAACATTCTTTTTATTAGTAACTTGAAAACATCTGGTTTAGGAGCATTATTCTCGGTGTGCATGCCAAATATTATTGGTGTAAATAAATGTAAAAATAATTCTCTAGTTTAATATCTTTGCAGAAGATTTCAATTAAATAAAGAAAATATTCTGCCATTTGAATAAAACTTTAAACACGTCTGATTGAATTAAGAAAACAACCAATTTTAACTCATGTAAACATTACATCAGTCAAATCAAAAGGTCAAGCAAATTCACCACCAGCAGAATTATTAACAGTAATAACAAAAAAAAGCATTGCAGACCATCATGCAAACATAAAACTTGTTGTTCTTAAGTCACATGTGGTTGTACTTTACAATGTATTTTTGCATTTGAGAAACGTTTTTTCGACATCTGACCTCTCAAAAAAACATTTTAAAACCGTTTCTGCCTTTGTTGCAATGACAATGTATCTAATATTTTTATTCAAAATCAGGATTTCTCGTTTTAAGAAAATAAAAACCATAAAATGCACATTCAAATTAATTAAAAATATCACCCAGCCAGCCCTACAGTGTGAATTAGATGGTAGATTGTTGTTTATATGTTCTCTACTTAAATAATGAGAAGTCTCTCTCTTTCTCTCAGTTGTCACCCAATGTCGGGTGAGTGTTCCTGCCAGTCGGGCTGGTCGGGGTTGTACTGTAATGAGACATGTGCTCCTGGTTTCTATGGGGAGGCCTGTCAGGAGGTCTGTCACTGCCAGAATGGAGCCGACTGCCACAGTGTGAGCGGGGAATGTATCTGTGCACCGGGTTATAAGGTACATCATCATAAAAGAGGATGTCTTTTCTATGTGTGAGTGTATGTGTGTGTGTTGGATTCAAACACTTGATTTTAATCACAGGGCTCAGACTGTGCCATAGCCTGCCCTGCAGGTACATATGGCATCAACTGTACTTCTCTATGTTCTTGTAAAAATGGAGCCATTTGTTCACCCATCGATGGATCATGTTCTTGTCAAGCAGGTAATACTCTTCAGTTCTCTGCCTCAAGATCCATGTTCCTGCAGAGTTTAGCTCCAGCCCTGATCAAAATCCCCCGCATGCAACTTTCTAATTTAGGTAATTTTTTACAGGATTGGTACAGTGGATCTCCTACAGTTGAAGTCAGAATTATTAGCCCTCCTGAATTATTAGCCCCCCTGTATATTTTTTCCCCAATTTCTGTTTAAAGGAAAAACGATTTTTACATTTCAATTCTTTTTAATAACTTTGCAATGATGACAGTACATAATATTTTAATAGATATTTTTCAAGATACTAGTATTCAGCTTAAAGTGCAATTTAAAGGCTTTACTAAGTTGATCAGGTTAACTAGGCAAGTTAGGGTAATTAGGCAAGTCATTGTATAACAGTGGTTATTAAAAACAATATTGCTTAAGGGGGCTAATAATATTGACCTTAAATGGTTTTTAAAACATTAAAAACTGCTTTTATTCTAGTCAAAATAAAACAAATAAGATTTTCTCCAGAAGAAAAAATATTGTAGGAAATACTGAGGAAAATTCCTTGCTCTGTTAAACATCAACAAAACAGCAACAAAAAGAAGAAAAAAAGTTTTAACTATGCTGCAACAATTTGGTAGCTCAAAAAAAAATGTAATAAATTGCAGACTGCCCAAAATAAATCTTTTTAAAGTACCTCCACTGATACATATACGTGATGAGCATTATGGCAAAAGTAGTTTTTTAAAAGTTGATTTTTTTTTCTTTTAGTGATGACATTTAAGATTTTAAAGAAAATGGTACAAAATGTATTTGTCTGATTATTATGTCTGAGTAAGAGAGGTATGCTGTCATTCTACAAGGGTGAGAAGAAGGAACATTTATTTATATTGTAGATTTAAGAGTGAAATGGGAAGAAATTATTTTTTGTATTCTAGCTCTGCTGTTTGAAATGTTTTACCTAGAAGTATTAAAGAGATTCAAGTTGAGTCAAGTTTAGAATGGATGACAAATAATGGTTAGAATGATGAGAGTCTTGCTGAAGTTGCTTGCACTCCATTTATTATTTGTTTGTCCATTTTTTTTAAATATCTAGGACCACAAATGAAATTAGCCAATGGCTTTTTTGTGTATTTTATCCTCGATAGTTTTCAAAATGTGTATGAGTCAGTCCTATTGGATTTGTTTGTATATTGTTTAAAATTCTGTCAAATAAACAAACAAACTATACTAACAACAATCTGAGTCATTGATTTGATGCATTTGTAGCAAAGTTAGCAAAAAGGGAAATGTTAATAGTTATAATTATATATATAATTTAGAGAAACTAGTAAAAAGCCAATTATTATTAAATTACTGTTAATTATTATTAAGAATTATTATTAATAGTCTATGTCATCTATTTAACTCTATTTATTTACTTTTGTCTCCTTGTCATCATTGCAATTCTGTCAGGGTGGCATGGGGTGGACTGCTCGATTAACTGCCCCAGTGGAACATGGGGTTTGGGCTGTAACCTGTCATGTGTGTGTGGTAATGGAGGCGCATGCAATGCTCTTGATGGCAAATGCACATGTACGCCAGGCTGGAGAGGAGACAGATGTGATCAACATTGTCAGGTCAGATCATCTGTAACATCATACATTTTCCAATCTGATCTTCATTGACTAAGAAATATAAAACCTTAGAATGTCTTAATACCAAAATGACAAAAAAATCTTTGGACTAAATTAATCTTGACTGCACTGTAAAAATATCAGTTTATTAACAGATGACTTTGTGATTCATGGGTGTGTTACACTTGATAACATAAGTTCATTATACTGTATAAGTGTGCAGATTAACTGTGTATATATACGCTTGAGCGCTGTACTGCCCAGCTTAACATTTTCTTATATTGATTGAAATCTAATAATGTACACACTTTGTAAAGCTGATTTGGAACAAAAATTATTGTGAAAAAGTGCTATACAAATAAACCTGAATTGAATAAATTGAATTGAATTTGAATGTATAAGTCACTTGTTTAAACTGTAGATTTACATTTTTAACATTGTAGCTGGAAGAGCAGAGATCCTAGTGCCATAATGCAATTTTAAAGTTAAAGGAAAACACCTGTGAAACACAAAATACAGGCAACTGTCAATTGCAGACATTTTTTTTTACAATGTGGTAATATATTATATCCCAATTATTTTCTGTATTTTTGTCATTCACTCATCATTTTATGATCATCTCATCATTACTTCAGCCTAATGAAAATATTGATAATGATAATCTTTTGTCTAACCAGTTTCAAATGAATTAAAGTTTATTTTCATATACAATTAATTTCAATGTTTATTGTTAAAACCATGTGAAAATCCCTACTTTGTTGTGTGCAGGATGGGACATATGGATTGGATTGCCGTGAGCGTTGTGACTGCAGTCATGCAGATGGGTGTCACCCCTCAACTGGACACTGCCGCTGTCTAGCAGGCTGGACAGGTAAACACAAACAAATATGGATGTGTTTGCTATTTGAGCCTGAGGGTTTCATGATAATGTATCTTTTTCCGCTTTATAATGCTTTTTTGATGTAGTAGTTTAGACGCCTCTGAACACCTTATTTTTGTTTTCACCTCAGGAAAATGCAGATTTTATTTTGTCTGGTAGATTACAGACAAAGTTAAAGTTAACACAGGTTTTCTTACAACCAAATTTATAAATATATGATGCTTAAGTAAATTCATTGCTTGCCAGACAGTTCATAACAATGGACGTTTTTGAGCTGTAGTTGCAGCCACTGACATTTTGTAAACAAATCAGCAATTAATGGTTACAATTCTGAAAATTAATGAATGTTTGGTAATTATGATTAAAACTGATGCTGGTGAGAAAAATCGATATATAATATTTTTATGACATGGACATTTTGTGGTAGTTTTTCAAAAAATCTAAAACTACATAAAAAATATGAATGCCTTGATATATATGGTGTTGACACACCCAAAACTGTCATTAACACAGAAAAAAAAATCTGCTTAGCATTTATTCATTCATTCATTCATTTTCTTTTCGGCTTAGTCCCTTTATTAATCTGGGGTCGCCACAGCGGAATGAACCGCTAACTTATCCAGCATATGTTTTACGCAGCGGATGCCCTTCCAGCTGCAACCCATCTCTGGCAAACATCCATACACACTCATTCACACGCATACACTACGGACAATTTTAGCTTACCCAATTCACCTGTACCGCATGTCTTTGGACTTGTGGGGGAAACCGGAGCACCCGGAGGAAACCCACGCGAACACGGGGAGAACATGCAAACTCCACACAGAAACGCCAACTGACCCAGCCGAGGCTCGAACCAGCGACCTTCTTGCTGTGAGGCGAACGTGCTACCCACTGCGCCACCGCGTCGCCCTGCTTAGCATTTAGTATATGGAAAAAAGAAAACTTCAATTTTTCATATAAAAACACCTGTGCCATTTTGTAAACAAACAAGCATTAAAGGGTTACAAGTTTGAAAATTAATGAATGTTTGGTAAGTACGATTTAGAATTGATACTATTATATATTAATATATAATTTTTCATTATCGTTATCACATTATCACATCATCACACTGTTTCTGTGTATCGAATAATTAATGTGTTTTGTGTCCACCCTTAATTCATTAACATGAATTAACAGTGAGCAAGACATCTGTTAAGCATTACTTAATCTTTGTTAATGTTAACTAAACATACAGTATATCACTGTGTTATTTAGTACATTAGTTAACATGATTTGATTGTGAACAATGACTTTATTAAACACTACATAGTCTTTGTTAGTGTTAACCTACTCATATTCTAATGCACCTCTTTACATTAACAGCGTAATTAGTTCATGTTTATTTACATTTACACATACACTAATTTGTTCATGGATTCAATAGCATGACCTAACAGTGAACAACACATTTATTAAGCACTAGTAAATCTGTTATATAAACTAAACATATATTAATGTGTTAACTAAGATGTTATTAGTTAATGCATTAGTTAACATGAACAAATGTTTGTAACACATTAGATAATGTTGAAGTACACTGTACACTTTACAATAAGGTTTCTAATTCCCTTAACTAATGCTTTGTTAATGGTGAATCATGTTAGTAAAGAGATAACAAAGACAGATAACTAATACATTAAATAGCATATTAATATAGGTTTAGTTTACATAACAGACGTATTATTGCTGAATAAATATGTTGTTCATTTTTTAGGTCATGTTATGTAATCCATGAACAAATAAGTGATTTTGTAAGTAAACGTAATTAATGTATTATGTATGTAATGTATTAATATATGAGGGTGACACGGTGGCTCAGTAGTTAGCACTGTCACCTCACAGCAAGAAGGTCGCTGGTTCGAGTCCCGGCTTGGTCAGTTGGCATTTCTGTGTGGAGTTTGCATGTTCTCCCCGTGTTCGTGTGGGTTTCCTCCGAGTGCTCCGGTTTCCCTCACAGTCCAAAGACATGCGGTATAGGTAAATTGAATAAACTAAATTGACCGTAGTGTATGTGTGTGAATGAGTGTGTATGGCTGTTTCCCAGTACTGGGTTGCAGCTGGAAGGGCATCCGCTGTGTAAAACATATGCTAAGTTGGTGGTTCATTCCACTGTGGCGACTCCTGATGAATAAAGGGACTAAGCTGAAGGAAAATGAATGAATTAATGAATTAATATATAATTGACACATTAACAATGATTAAGTAATGCTTAACAGATGTGTTGTTCACTGTTAATTCATGTTAACTAATGATTAATTAACATCAACTAATACGCCCTTATTGTAAAGTGTTACTATAAAAATTATGGGTTTTATTGTGACAGAAATGTTTTGCAGAAATATTCTAAATTCTAATTACAAACCTCGGTATATGTTTGGAACTTTAAGAGATGCTTAAAAGACTGAATCCTGAAAGGATAAAAATTATCTTGGACAATCAGATTTTTATAGGTATCATCAAATATGTATTCATTTTGAATACAACATGAAAACAGACAAAAGTAAAACAGACCTCATTAACCTCTATACTAAATTATTAACAGAATGCTTACCAAGATTTTAGTATGGGGGCCATATCTATATTTTAAGACCTTAAAAATCATAATCTACAGAATATATTAAAGAATACAGTTTTTTCAATCGTTTTGCCACAAATTTCAGAACCCTAATGTCAATTTTCAAAACTCTAGACACATAATTAACAACCATTGCCAAAATTGCACATTTTTGCAAAACTCTTAACTCTTTTTTCAAATGCTTGGATACAATACACACGTCAAAGATACTTTGTTCATTGAACTAAAATCACCTTTTCAGTATAACACAATTAAACATCAAACTGATCCCATTTCAAAATGCAATTTGAAATAACTGAGTATTCATTTAATTAACACAATATAACTATCAACTGATATAAGCGATATCTTATCTGATATAAGATATATCAAAATAATAAATAACTGTTGCATTACTCTTGATGCATGGAAACTGATGTACAATATTACATATTTAGATGATGAAAGTTTCAGGATAAATCAAATGACATCAGTTACCACAGAAGATGACCAACTGGACTACATTATCTATAGATTTCATTCTTATTACATATATATGGTTTCTATGCTTCATGAACCACCTTTACAGACAATTTTTTCATATTTTACATTACTGTATGCAAGAAAGCCCAATCACAGAAGACCAATGTCAGGCCTAGATTCGCATTGACAGAAGGTTCTTTCCAAGATTTCTGACTAATTAAAAAAACCCACTGTGATGTGAAGAGGAGAACCTGTGGCCAAATCCACAACACCAGACTGATGGAAACACAGATCCCAAATAGAAATGTGATATATATAGAAATATATGCAAATTACATATGTGGCATACTACTTCATATTTATTTCACACATATAAAATATATGTCATACATGTCAAAAATATGTTTGAAAAAAATGTAAACAGTTATTTTTGCAATATTCTGACAAATATGACAATTTAAATTTAGTATGTGAAAACCAAATGTAATTTGCATGTTATATATCATGCCATAGGTCAGCTTTTCAATATGAGGACGTGCAGTGAGAAACACTTTTGTTACAGTTTTTTTCAATTGTTTTGACACAAATTTCAGAACCCTGATGTTTTCATTTTTTCAAACATAACATATATATATATATATATATATATTTATACAACAGTTCTGTCTGGTTCTTGAATCTGATTGGCTGATAGCCGTGCGATATTCTGAAATTAACAGCACTCGTCCAGCCTCTTAACCCTTCACCCTTCACCCTTGTGTATACTACGCCCGCATACAGCGACAAGCAGAGGACACTCTACAGTTTGACAAATATTGCTGCTGTTGGACAACATAATGTACTTCTGAGGCTTTTTTAGTCAAGAATGTAGTTGTTTAGATTGCAACTATGCAGTTTATTTATAAGGATAGTGCCTATTTTAAAATATTTATCATTTCTGAGAGACAGCGCATCATTAGCCTGTCTTTGAGCAAAGACGGTTGACGATTTTCATCCACAAGATGGCAACAGAGACCGCATAATAAGCCCTAAGAGGAAAACAACATAATTTTAAACTACAGCTGATCAAATCATTATTAAACTGGTAAGTGACTTTCTTAGTCGATCTCTCTCTTTTGTATGTTGTAGTGCTGTATTTATACCATAGTAATATATATATTTGTAATTCTAATTGTTGTATGGCATATATTTTATATGTGTGAAATCCATATGAACTAGTATGCCACACATGTAATTTTCATATATTTCTATACATCAGATTTCTATTTGGGCTCTGTGTTTCTATCACCCCTTTACATCAGTGGGGTTTTCATTAGTCAAAAATCTTGGAAAGAACCTTCTGTCACTGCGAATCTAGACCTGATATTGGTCTGCTGTGATTGGGTTTTCTTGCATACAGTAATGTACAATATGAAAACATTTTCTGTAAAAGTGGTACATGGAACATAGAAACCATATATATGGAATAAGGATGAAATCTATAGATAATGTAGTCCAGTTGGGTCATCTTCTGTGGTAACTGATGTCATTTGATCTATCCTGAAACTTTCATCATCTAAATATGTAATTTTGTACATCAGTTTCCGTGCATCAAGAGTAATGCAACAGTTACTTATTATTTTGAGTGCTTGTATTAGTTGATAGTTACATCCTGTTAATTACAGTTTTTTACAATTGCTTTGCTACAAATTTCAGAACCCTGATGGTAATTTTCAAAACTCTTAACACAAAACTCTAAACAGTCACTACTTTTAACACAGGCTCTCCAGTGTTCAAAACTCTGCCTGCAGCATTCATTTCATTTAAGAAGTCTTGCATTTGCAGGATTGTTGGTTCACATAATCCTTTTATCATACAAATACTACAGGAACCTTACTTTAGATCATCAGCACACAAGATACACATCGTTTCAGCAAACAATCATTAACAATCATTAAATATTGCTGTTTAAAATATATGATACAGGTTTCATTATGGTTTATACAGTGTAGAGGGAACTGTACAGACTGGAAACACTGAACTAAATTTTATTCATTAAAAAAAAAAAAAAACAGAATAGTAAATTTAACAAAAGTGTTTCACACTGCATGTCTCCATATCGAAAGATATGCCAAAATGTGCCAAGATATATGGTAACATATAGAAATTACATTTGGATTTCACATGTATATAAACGTGAATAAACTGTCACATTTACATCCATGTATATATATATATATGTATCTGAGTGTGTGTGTTTATATACAGCCATAAATGGACACATATATAAAATATAGGTCTTATATATGTAGGTAAAATATAAAACATATGAGGTAATATATTTACGTAACATATATGCACATATATTTGTAATTATAATTGTTGAAAAAATTTAAATTTTTGCAATATTTTGACATGTATGACATTTCATATATATGAAATCCATATGAACTAGCATGTCACATAAATAATTTGCATATATTTCCAAATATCAGATTTCTTTTTTGGGATCCGTGTTTCCATCAGTCTGGTGTTGTGGATTTGGCCACAGGTTCTCCTTCACGTCATAGTGGTGTTTTCATTACTTAAGAATCTTGGAAAGAACCTTCTGTCAATGCGAATCCAGGCCTGACATTGGTCTGCTGTTGTGCTGTGATTGGACTGTCTTGCATACAGTAACGTCAGATATGAAAACATTGTCTGTAAAAGTGGTACATGGAACATGGAGACCATATGTATGAAATAAGGATGAACAAGGATGATATCTATTGATCATGTAGTCCAGTTGGGTCGTCTTCTGTGGTAACTGATGTCATTTGATCTATCCTGATACTTTCAGCATCTAAAATAGTAATATTGTACATCAGTTTCCATGTATCAAGAGTAATGCAACAGTTATTTATTATTTTGAGTGCTTGAATCAATTGAAAGTTACATCATGTTCATTAAATGAATGCACAGTTATTTCAAATGTAATGTTTGAGTTGCATTTTGAAATGGGATCAATTTGATGTTTAATTGTATTTTATTGAAAAGGTGATTTTAGTTCAATGAACAAAGTATCTTTGACTTATGTGAATTGTATCCAATCATTTGAAAAAAATTGACATCAGGGTTCTGAAATTTGTGGCAAAACAGAAAAAAAAAACTGTAACTTTACTATGTTTTTTTTATTATTATTATTTTTACGTGAAACTTTAGTTAAGTGATTCCACTGTCTGTACTATTCCCTCTACACTTATGTATAAACAATAATGAAATTTGTATCATAAATTTTAAACAACAATATTTAATGATTGTTAATAATTGTTTATTGAAACGATGTGTATCTTGTTTATGGGTGATCTAAAGTTATGTTCCTGTGGTATTTGTGTGATAAAAGGATTATGTGAACCAATGATCCTGCAAATGCAAGACTTCTACAAACAAATGAACACAGCATGCAATGTTTTAAACACTGGAGAGTCTTTGGTAAAACTAGTAACTGTTTAGAGTTTTGTGTCTAGAGTTTTGAAAATTGACATCAGGGTTCTGAAATTTGTGGCAAAACAATTGAAAAAAACTGTAATAGGGGGTAAAATGTACAATTTCTTAGTGTGAAAAAATCACAGTAGTCTGCATCAGTTTACATATTTTAATCAATCACAAATAGTTTTTATATCAGTATTTATATTTTTTATTTATATAGCAACTTACTACAATTAAAGTTGCCCAAGGTCATTTATAACAGTTACAAAACAATACATATTTATATAAATAAAATGCAGTCTTTGTGATATCACAATCACACTGAATTATATTGTGTTCTTAGGCATTGTAAGAACTAATAAAAAAAGTACTCTCCAACTGACACCTAACACTGTTTTTACAATCACCATTGAGTTTTCTCTCACATTTGTTGCTTGCAGGTGTTAATTCTAGGCCAGGGTATACACATAAAAATCTCTCAAAATTATTAGGAAATATTGTAGAGAAATATTATTAACTGAATCAGCAATTGGTCAATGGGAACACACATTGATGCAGGATTTCTAGAGTTGGAACTGCTATATTTTGATCTGCTATATGTTTTGAATCCTTTCAGTAATGTAATGATGCCTGAATCCTCATGAGGTACAAACAGAATTGGGTGCACATGAAGTATATGCTCTCCCACACATTCTTCTGGGTTGTGCTCGACACCAGCAGCATACTGATGCTATCAGCAGCCTTTCCTCAGGGCTGCTGCACTAGAATAATCTCTGGCGTTCTCTCATCACTTAGCAACGCGCACTCGCTCTCAAAAGAGCTTTTGTTCTTGCTTTTGCTCAGCGCTCTCCCACGGAGCTACTTCACCAACTGTGCAGCACATTGACTGAGCTACAGACACACAGGAAGAGATGTGTTTAATAATTTGTTTTCCACAGCACAAGTTGTTAAATGGTCACTCATGGTCAGTAGGTTAAAGCCTATTCATGCTAAAAAAAAACTATATTAGTCTCTACATCAAAATCATGTTTATTGTAATAAATCCTATTATAAAAATGCATTGCAGTCCGGCATTGTTGTTCAAGGTCTTTAATGCAGGAGGGAATCTGATATATGCACAGCTAGTTTTTTCCCCTACCGATAAACTTCCGGTGCAAGGTTAATGTGACCATTTTCAATTTCATACGGTTCCTTTTACAGCATCGATGTTGTAATGTAATTAAAATATAATCTGTTAAATACACTTAAGCATTCATTTAGTTGTTGAAGCGTAAAACGAGATGAAAAGCCATTTAAATGCAAGCGACGTCAGGAGCAGCAGGCAAGCGCAGAAAATACTGTGGTAAAATAGTTGTTCATATTTTAAAGACATGAAGACTTGTACATTCTGAGACCCACTTTATATCGTACATCAATCAGGCAGTGAAGAAAAAACAGACCTTAAATGCTGCAATTTATTAAAGGCATACAGCTCACTGGAAGCGCTTGAACTGGGTTACTGAAAATTAAAAGTCCTTCTGCATATACCCTATTGGCTTTGCATACTTCACTACTATCATCCGCAGATATGAATGGGCCTTTAGACTGGAGTCATGTGACACTTCATCATCAATGAAACTGCACATTTGGAAAATGTTAACTAAAATCTTTTTTTTGCTATAAATATAAGTAATCAGCTTTCTACTATAAGTCTCAAAATAAGATTTCATGCAGGATGGGCTGTTGACCAAATTGTTTGTAATTCTTGATGAATTTCCCATAGATTAAAGATGTTTTAAAGAATGTTCAAATTCAATTCAGTGGTGCTTGCTCTTTGTGTACGTGAATAAAGTTTGCTACTAGTGCCCTGAACTGATTATTGTTTAAAGAGTCAAGTTGAAACAGAAAAAAAAAAAATTATTCTAAATGTCTTACAGATAAAAAACATATATTGAAGAATTGTAATTTCACTTCCACATTAGGAAAAAACAAATTCTATAGAAGTCAATGATTACCTTATTTTGTGTTACGTAACAAACATAACTAAAAAAGTAAATGATGATAGAATTAAAATTTTTGGGTGAACTATCCCTTTAACATGTCTTGACTTTTAAAACATTTAAGTTTAAGCATTTTTTAAAGCAGTGATTCTTTGTGATTGGTGTCAGTAAAAAATGTTTGTATTTCATGAGAATATCCTTTGCATTTTTGTGCTTCTCAGGCATTCATTGTGACAGTGTGTGTGCTGAGGGCCGCTGGGGGCCAAACTGCTCTTTGTCCTGTAACTGTAAAAACAGTGCGTCTTGCTCACCTGATGAAGGTGCATGCGAGTGTGCACCTGGATTCAGAGGAACTACCTGCCAACACAGTGAGTAGTCAAACACATTGTGTGTGTGTGTGTGTGTGTGTGTGTGTGCGTGCGTGCGTGCGTGCGTGCGTGCGTGCGTGCGTGCGTGTGTGTGTGTGTGTTTCATGTGTCTGTCTCTTTGACGACATGTCTGTTTTCTCATTTCTCATTTTCTCCTGGTGTTTTCGTGATGTCCTCCCAGTCTGTTCTCCGGGTGTCTTTGGCCACCGCTGTAGCCAGGCGTGTCCACACTGTGTCCACAGCAATGGCCCCTGTCACCATGTGACCGGCCAGTGTGAATGTCTGCCTGGTTTTAAAGGGGCACTCTGCAACGAAGGCAAGAAAAGCCCCTCTTATTCATTACCTCAGTGTACTTCAATAATCTTACATACAGTACTCAGGCCCTCATATACTTACAGCAAAGGTTTTGTTTAAAACAAGAACAACTAAAATTTCAGCGGTGAGAAAACAGCAGTTAAAACAGTACATGATAATAGTGATGTTGATATGTTTAGCACTTTAAATTGCTTTAAAGCAAGCAGCTTTAAAGTATTATACATAAAATGACTGTGTTGCGTTAAATTAGAAATAAAGTACACTTCAGTTCCTACTATAAAGCAGCAGTTTAGTGTTTGCAGTATGTATTTTGCTTGTGGATGTTTGACTTCAATGGCCTGAACATAGGAAATGAATAAGATTTTTTTACTAACTATTGTCTAATTTTTTAAGGTGTTTACCAGACAAAGTGAACTCTTCTGGCATGCTGATTCAAACTCCTGAAACTCCTTTGCCTGATGTTATTTCAAATGGCATAGCACCAGTTCTTTAAAAAATTTGCTTGATGTATATCAGGGCCTTTTGTTGCAGTAAAAGTAATTACTGTGAAGTTCATATTTTGCATGGCATTTATTTTCTCATTTTTTGGAACATTTTCCATTTCCATTTTTCCAGTACCTTTTAGTAGTCCTAATTATGCCACTGGACAGTGGTTTTCATGCCCTGATCTGTTTGTTTATCTGCAGTGTGTCCCAGTGGCAGGTTTGGCAAGACCTGCGGAGGGAGCTGCACCTGCACTAATAATGGCACTTGTAGTCCCATGGATGGCTCATGTCAGTGCTATCCCGGCTGGATTGGCAGTGACTGCTCACAGCGTTAGTATCATATACATTCACACTAATTACCATTTCAACCAAGTGATCAATTTTTGTCTTTGTTGTATACTTTATTGTTCTCCACGTTTTTATTTTAGTAGGCGCATAAGGTTGCTTTTCTGCATAGCCAGATATGATAAGAATAAAATAAATTAAAAAAACAAAACAGGAAACAAACACTTATATAGACAAAGACATAACTGATTAGTGTTCAACAGTCTGATTGGGATTGGATTCTATATCTTCTGCCAGAGGGTTAGAGATCATAACAGGCATTGTAAAAAAAATGCTGTACAATTTACAGTATTACTGGCAATTTTGGTTGTCATTAATACTGTAATATTTACAATTGCACTGTAAATTAATAATTACAATTGTGCTCTAAAACTACAGCACAATTGTAATTGTTAATTTACAGGACACTTGTAAATATTACAGAATTACTGGCAACCAAAATTGCCAGTAATACTGTCCATTTTTTTCAGTGTAAGTAGAGTACATGGGATGGGTTGCTCAGAATTCTTTTCTCCTCAGTCAAAGAACATTGCTTGTACAGTGTCTGAGTTCTGGTATAGTCTTTTAAACCTATAAGTTTCATACCAGTTTGAACAAAATAAAAATGTTTAGATTTAAAATTTACAGATAGGTTACTGTACCAGGTGGATAAACCATACCTGATGACACTCTCAAATATGGACTGATAACAAAGACTTTTAATGTTGAAAATTCAACTCAGTTTAACAAAGTGACTCATTGAAATTTTATTAGTGTTGAAATAATATAGTTTATAATAAATAATATTGTGGCGAGATAGAGGGAAAACACCAACAAAGAGGTACGTGTCACACACTTGTCCCCGGAGGGTGGTTTATTAACATACAAAGGGGTGATACAGTCAAAGTGCAGGTGCTGTCATCAGGCCGCGAAAAGTGCTGGTGCTTCGGGGATAGAGAGTGGGGCCGTGCATGTGAGGAAAGGTGTGGACGAAGATCAGCTGCTGGGGAAACAGAGAAACACAGACGTTTGCACCGGAGACATTCATAAGAAATGTAGCTCATCCTCTGTTGTTCCGGCTCCGCTTATATCTGTGTTCCCTGATGACACTCACCTGCAGCTGATCTTCTGTAATGAGGTGACAGCTGGTGTTGATCCGGGACCATGGCGACGTTGCATTGATACACTCGCCACAATATATAGAGAAGTCTGTAAAATAACAGATAAAGTACTGGGAGTTTATTACAAAGTTTTTGTAATGTAATATACAACACCAACCGAGACAACATATATTACTTTAAACTATTAAAACTGTTAATAAAAGCCATTTTTTAGAACTTTTCGACATTTAAAGTTGTTGAAAGAAAGATCAAGGTCCCATAGTGTAATTTAAATGCATAAATAAATGGGGGAAAATAAAAAATAAAAACATGAATCACAAAATACTGAAAACTAGTCTCTATTTCAGAGGTCGCAACAGCGGAATGAACCGCCAACTATTTCAGCATATGTTTTACGCAGCGGATGCCCTTCCAGTCCAACCCAGTACTGGGAAACAACCATACACGCTCATTCACACACACACTCATACACTACAGCCAATTTAGTTTATTCAATTCACCTATAGCACATGTTTTTGGACTGTGGGGAAAACCGGAGCACTTGGAGGAAACCCACATAAACACAGGGAGAACATGCAAACTCCACACAAAAACGTCAACTGGCCCAGCCGGGACTTGAACCAGCGATGTTCTTGCTGTGAGGCGACAGTGCTAACCACTGAGCCACCATGCTGCCCCTGAAAACTGTTAATTTACGGACATTTTTTTACAGTGTACTTATGTGATTGCACCTGAGTAATGTCTTGATTCTGAACAAATACTGACATCAACAATACACTTGGGATCAAAAATGATTTCCTTCGTTTCCTTTATTTATTTCAAATTCTTTATGCTCTTGCTCTGTCAGATTCAGGTTTACACAAATATTGATGTTTGATTTGCATGGTTTTGTAATTTTATGGTTTGATCTAAATTGATGCAAAATTAAATTGTTTCTTTAGGTTTATGACCATCAGGGGATTTAGTTGTTGGCCTTTCTATTTAAGAGATTGTGGTTGTCTAGACACTTTCTCTCATATCAACCACAGCTCTGCAGCTGTCAGTGTTGAATCGCTGGGTCAGATTGGTTTAGAAGGACATGGGCTGTGGTTGTGGCATGTCCTCAGATCTTTTCAAAGCGATTTCGTAGCAGCTGTTCACTAGTCTGATCTGATCTGCTTTTGTAATTTGACCACAGATGTTCACAGATGATAGCTGAGGTGTTTAATAAAGCAGTCGAGTGAGCACTTTTCAAATCATTAATTTAATATGAAAGTATTATCTTACTCAAGACATGCAGTATAACTAGTGCCATGTAAGTGGATTGTCTCTTTCTTAACCATATAAATAAGTTTTTAAACTGTCACTCAGTTTTTTAACTTTTGCTGTGTACTAACAAAGCTCTTCATCCCCTTCATGTGATTTAATTTAATCAGTACCTATGGTCTCTAGCGCCCCCTGTCCATCGTAATAAGTAATGTTAATAAAACGCAGCATTGCTAATGTTATAATCAGCTTGCGATTTGGGGGGCTTGACACTTTTACTTGTAAATTAGGTGTTTGTAACTACATATGTTTTTAAAAATTCACTGTATATTTTTTTATATCAAAAACAGGGAATCTTTGATAATTTTTTGTTGAAACAGCACATCACTCTGACAGAATCCAAACAATATCTATAAAACAATAAAAAAAAAGCTTGATCAACAAATGTGATACAGTTGAATCAAATATATGAATGTTTGAAAACATTAAGATTCCTTAATTAATTAATAATTAGATTCCCTATTAATGATAATAGCAAGAAATATTTATTGGTCAGAAAATCATAGAATAATTAATGAGAGAGCAAATAAAAGCTAAGACTGGGTGAATGGCAGCTTTGCCATTATAGATATAAATTACATTTAAATATATTTATATAAATATGTTATATTATTTAAATATGTCTAATGTTGCACATATATTTGGGAATAGCCAAAATTATACATTTTTGTTTTACATCAAAAATTATTATAATATTAAGCAAAGATCATCTTCAACTTCATCGCCGTGTTATAAATTTTGTTCCATAAATCTAGCAAATTGTGATAAGTTAATGTAATTTGGACAATGTCAAGTTTATTATTTGTGCTTACCCATAGCATGTCCTCCGGGTCAGTGGGGTCCCAACTGCATCCACACTTGCAACTGTCACAATGGAGCATTCTGCAGTGCTTATGACGGCGAGTGTAAATGTACGGCCGGCTGGACAGGTCTGTACTGCACACAACGTAAGTACCAATTTCTTTCGCAATGATTCTCTTTCAATTTGACCGCCAACATTACTAGCAGCTCTATTTAGTTACAGTCTTGTAAGGTCAATAACATTTGGTCATGACATTTCCTGTTTTCTTGTCCTGCAGGATGTCCATTGGGTTTCTATGGTAAGGATTGTGTGCAGGCATGTCAATGTGAGAATGGTGCAGACTGCAATCACATTTCCGGTCAGTGTACATGCCGTACAGGCTTCATGGGACGTCACTGTGAACAGAGTCAGTATGGAAGAGAGCTTTTAAACAGTAGTGCTATTATTTGATATTTTAAAATGTATGTACTGTAAGTGTCTGCATCTGATCCAGCACAATTTCTACTTGCTTTCAGAATGTCCTGCGGGTTCATATGGATATGGCTGCCGGCAAGTTTGTGATTGTCTCAATAACTCCACCTGTGATCACATGACTGGCACATGTTACTGCAACTCGGGCTGGAAAGGCACACGCTGTGACCAGGGTAATGTTAACAGAGCATTTACAATCAGTTGACTTTGTCTGCACTTCAGAATTCACTGTTTGCAAAAGTTAATTTGTGTAAATCTCTGTTTTTTCTGCTTTTTGGAATATAATTTAAATTTCAGAAAAAGATAAAGAAGTAGCACTTTAGTTTAAGTAACAATTCTAATTATTATAGGCTTATCACATACCTATTATTAAGATATTGGATGTTTATAGTACTCATAAGTAATAATATGCCAAATCAAATCCTATCTAATACACTGTAAAAAGGGATTAGTTGACTTTACTTAAAAAAGAGAGTAAACTCATTGCCTTATAATTATAAAGTAAACAAACTAGCTACATAAATATAAAAGTGAATTTAAGTCAGTGGGTTTACTGACTTTTTTTTTTTTAAATTAGTAACTAATCGTTTTTTACAGTGTACCTACGTTAAACCCATATACTATTAATTAACTATTAATAAGCACCAAATTAGGAGTTTATTGATGAAAAAGTCATAGTTGATGGCGATAATTGCAAAAATTGTACCTTAAAATAAAATGTGACTGATACAAGATGCTTCCAATGTAGCTATAGTGATTACAATGGGAGCCATCTGTTTCAGTTACACACAATGAGGTTTTATGTAAATGCATGGAATTGTTTCATATCTTTGACTGTGACGCTGATGTTTTATGTCTTTCTCAGCTGGAGTGATTATTGTAGGCAGTCTCAATAGTTTGACAAGCGCAGCTGTGCCTATGGATTCATATCAAATTGGAGCAATCACAGGAATCATCATCCTTGTACTTCTTGTACTCATCCTCCTCCTCCTGTTCATCATTTATCGCAAAAAACAGAAAGGCAAAGAATCCACAATGCCTTCGGTCACGTACACACCCACTATGAGGGCCAACACTGATTACGCCATTGCAGGTCAGTGTCCCAATTATTGTGATAATGCCTCTATTTGACATAACTTAGATTTGTCACATTTCATTACAATAGTTATAGTTACGTTTCTTATTATTCTCATGATTAACTGTATAAGTCAGGGTGACTCGTATGGCAGAACAGGGTAGTTTCAAAAGTACCTGTGTCTGTTTGTGATGTTTTTTTTTTTATTTCCTAGAGTCACTCCCACAAACTGAGGTCCTTCCCAACAGTAACTATTTCTCCAACCCCAGCTACCACACACTGACCCAATGCAGCAGCCCATCTCACGTCAATAACATACCCTATGGAAAGGTGGGTAACTCTAGTATAACACTAGTATAGGGTCCAATTCTCACTATTAACTAGAGGCTTATTACCTGCCTATGATCTTATTTTACATCCCTAAACTTCCCCAATACCTAAACCCAACTACTGCTTTAATAAATATTAATAAGGAGCAATTAGAAGTTTATTGAGCTAAAAGTCATTCTTAATGGTTTGTTAATAGCATTGTATTTTACCTTAAAGTTTGACTGAATGGTGTTATAAAGAATCTTATTTGTTTACTGTACTAGCTATAACAGTGATTATTTCCCATTCATGGACTATGAATTTAAAATGCGAGATTAATAAAATTTGAGAACACATTACATTAATATATGCACCTATAGTAAGCTATCAAGAAGCAGGTTGATGCGTTTACATGCTGGAGGGAAATCTGTGTAACCTAAGGGGAACTCAATTTCCATTTCATGTATGTATGCAATTGGCCTTATGTTTTGCTGGGATCTAATGATAGAGTGATTGACAGAGTAAAAACTGGGCAACAATGTTGCCTTGTGTGGACAGAAGGCCAAAACAGGGCAAAAAAGATTTCCAAAAATATCTGAATTACTGTAGACCTCTAATTGTTGAATAGTTCTGGGAACACAGGACTAATTATCATGGTGCGGGATTTTCTGCTTTAGAATAAAGCATTTACATGGATTACCCTGCCTGTGTGTGTTGTTAGAAACAAATTTTAATTTAGTGAAACTAAACTGTTTCTGCCATGAAACCTGCCATTTTAAGAAACCAATTGCAAATTTCTGAGTTAATCCAAATGACCTTCTCTGTAGATATCTGGAGTTGAGGAGTTATGTGGAATGTCGTGCTATTATTGTTCATTTTCTTCCACCTGACAGATGAACAACAACCAGTTGTTTGTGAACTTGAAGAACACTGAGCCAAGGAAGCGGCTTTCCCTCCTGGATCACACAGGAACTCTACCAGCTGACTGGAAACAAGGCGGATCCTTTAGTGAACTTGGTGTGACCTCCAGCAACCACCATCACAACAAATACTACAGTGAAAAATTGCACATGATAATGTTTAATAGAACAATGTTCGCAGAAAGTATACTGCACATAAATTCAACAATTCAGATTTAGAAGCAAATAAATTGTATTATTTTGTTAGACAAATATATTTTATATTTTTCAACTAAGGAAAGTTACATTTATCAAGTTAATGAATTATTTCCCAGTAATGGGTTGCGGCTGAAAGGGCATCCTTTGCGTAAAACATATGCCAGAATAGTTGGTGGTTCATTCCGCTGTGGTGACCTATGATAAATAAGGGACTAAGCCGAAGGAAAATGAATGAATGCAGTTGATGAATTCAAACAATAAATTGAGTATGAAATTGATGACAATATGGCACGTATAAAATAAGGTGTCATTGCTTTGGAACATTTCATGTTTTGATACATATAACGATTATATTATTTAAAATTTAATTAAAAGAGTTTAATTAAAAGAGTTGTATATTAGTGGAAATTTTTAGTAGTATTAAGTACTTATTGAGTAATTAAATGGCTTAGTCCCTTTATTAATCAGGGGTCACCACAGCAGAATGAACCGCCTCTTATCCAGCATTTGTTTTACTCAGCGGATGCCCTTCCAGCAACAACTGGAAGGGCACTGGAAAACACCCATACACTCTTCCATTCACACACATACACTACGGCCAATTTAGCTTATTCAATTCACCTGTACCGCATGTCTTTGGACTGTGGGAAAAACCGGAGCACCCGGAGGAAACCCGCGCGAACGCAGGGAGATCATGCAAACTCCATACAGAAATGCCAACTGACCCAGCCGGGGCTCGAACCAGCAACCTTCTTGCTGTGAGGCGATCGTGCTTAAATTACTTAATTAGAAAAGTAATTTAAATACAAGTTTATGTAATTAGTCATTTATTTCTTTTTGATGTAACTTAATCAACATTGTTCCTAACCTCAGTCTACACACATTAGAATCTTTGCTGTAACATTTCACACACTTCTTTCACACACAGCACCAGCATGTTTAAATGAATAAATGTTTACCTCTATTGGATCCATTTACAACTGTAAGTTGGGTAACAAACCTTTGACTTCTTCTGTCTTGATTTTTCTCATTAGGAGCTTATGGAGTTGACAGGCGTTACATGGGAAAGTCGCTTCGAGGTAATAGATCATTTAGCAAGGAAAGAGTCTTTAGCAGATGAAAAGAATTATGTCATCATTTACTCCCTTTTGTCTTGATCCAAACATATATGCAGTTTTTAACATGGAAAATGTGATTTGAAAGATTGTTTTCAATAGGGTCAAAGGAGTCTGATGGTTTTGTACCCCAATATGCTCCAAATATCATATTTTGATAATACGTTACAATAACAGGACATCAATAATGATGTACTGATGTTTAAACTAAATGTTACTTTATTATGAACTGACACACTAAACCACAGAACAGCCACAATATTTTTTTAATTTGGAAAGTAATGTCTGCTTTATGAATACGTTAATGTGATACTTCACTCTTGAATACAAGTGAGCAGTGCCTTGTAGCCCAGGCCACTGAAACCACTGGGTAGATTTGAAGAGAAATATTTGAATGATGCAAAACAGGTGTTTATTATTGTGCCTTGGTGCCTATATTTTTCATAGAGCAAGTATATATACAGTTGAAGTCAAAATTATTAGCCCTCCTGTGAATTTTTCTTTTTCAAATATTTCCCAGATGATGTTTAACAGAGGATGGAATTTTTCACAGTATTCATTCATTTTCCTTCAGCTTAGTCCCTTATTTATCAGGGGTCACCACAGCGGAATTAACTGCCAACTTATCCAGCATACTGTATGTTTTACACAGCGGATGCCCTTCCAGCCGCAACCCAATACTGTGAATATTTTTCACAGTATTATATTTTTTTCTTCTGGAGAAAGTCTTTTGTTTTTTCAGCTAGAGTAAAAGCAGTTTTTAATTTATTTGTATTTTTTTAAGGTCAATATTATTAGCCCTCTTAATATACATATTTTTTAAACAAACCACTGTTATACAGTAACTTGCCCACTTAACCCAATTAACCTAGTTAAGCCTTTAAATTGCACTTTAAGCTGAATACTAGGATCTTGAAAAATATCTAGTAAACAATTTTGTACTGTATCATGGCAAAGACAAAAAAAATCAGTTATTAACAATTAGTTATTAAAAACATTATGTTTAGAAGTGTTGAAAAAAAAAATCTTTCCATTAAACAAATTGGGGGAAAAAATAAATAAAATACAGTGGGGTTAATAAATCAGGAGGACTAATAATTCTGACTTCCACTGTATATGTGTCATGATGGGCTCACTCACAAATGCACAGATCTCAGGAATTATCAAAAAGCACATACTTATTTACAAAAACAGTCACTGGAACATCAAACCGCAGTTAGGACAAGGAGCTGGTGACAATACAATACCAGAACAAAGAATAAACTGAACTCATGGGTATAAATACACAAGACATGATTAAACTGAATGCATACAGGGGTGCGACAACAGGTGTAACTAATAAACATTAACAAACGGTGGAAAACAGAACAAAGGAAACACATGACGTAAACAGAAGCACATGGAACAAACACATGGGACATCACATGACACAACAACTACATGAACACGTCACAGACACTCCAGACTTGTGACAATATGACTCATGTTGTAATTAATTAAGGATAGTTTTGGTTTATTACAAGCCTAAATTCACCATTCATTTATAATAAAGAAACATTTAGTTTAAACGTTAATACATCATTATGTATGTACTGTTATTGTAACATATTACCCACATGAACAAACACTATAATACTTGTTTTTAAACATGTGTGCTTGTTTTGGATCATACTATAGAAAAGTACTTGAATTAATTTGTTGTAGTAGTTCTGTAGTTGCTATTGTAACACAACAACTACAGTAATATAAACAATTTAGCCAATACTGCAGTTTTGTACAAATATATATGTTATATTCACTGATCAATAATAAAGAATTCTATATAGATCAGTGGGTATATTATACTACAATACATCACAGCTTACTGTAATAATAACTAAAGTATACTACAGTATTTATTACAGTATATCAGTTCACAATAGTATATACTACAGTATGCTGTTGCATTCATTGACAAAGGGTTGTAAATACTATAATATGTACAGTATAATACACTTTTCTATAGTATGGTTCAAAGACACTATAGTATTTACTATAAACTGCTATTATATTTTTTCATATGGGTACCCTTATTTTGTGTTGCAAAAAAGAAAGGAAGTATTTCTGGAATATAAGTTGAGTAAATGAGCACAGTGGTGATTTTAGGTGGACTGTCACCTTTAAAAAGTTTCATGAATGGTTTTGTTTTTATCTCTGTAGATCTTGTGAAGAGTTTGCCCTATCATGCCAGTTCCTGCTCTCTAAATAGTTCAGAGAACCCATACGCCACCATCAAAGACCCTCCTCTGCTGTTGACCAAGAGCACTGAGTGTGGTTATGTGGAGATGAAGTCTCCTGCTCACAGAGATTCGCCATATGCTGAGATACATTCCACCAGCCCTGCCAACAAAAATGTCTATGAAGTTGGTAAGCTGACAAGATAGCTTAAATTGAAATGGTTTAAACTACTATAATTTTCTCATAACTATTTAAAAGTTATATAAATATATATTTATATATATATATAAAATATGAAATACATTGTATGAGTCCAAATTATTTTTATGCCACAAATCATTACAATATTGAGTAAAGATAATGTTCCACAAAGATATTTTGTACATTTCCTACTGTAAATATATCAAACCTCAATTTTTAATTAGTAATAAATATGGCTAAGAATGTAATTTGAAAAACTTTTTTCAGTATTTAGGTTTTTTTTAACCCTCAGATTCCATATTTTAAAATAGTTTTACAGTGCATCCGGAAAGTATTTATAGTGCTTAACTTTTTCCACATTTTTTTATGTTACAGCCTTATTCCAAAATGGATAAAATGTATTTATTTCCTCAAAATTCTACACACAATACCTGATAATGACACTGTGTAAAAAAAGATTTTTTGAAATTGTTGCAAATTTATTAAAAATAAAAAACCTGAAACATCACATGTATCAATACTGCTCAATACTTTGTTGATGCACCTTTGGCAGCAATTACAGCCTCAAGTCTTTTTGAATATGATGCCACAAGCTTGGCACACCTGTCTTTAGGAATTTTTGCCCATTTCTCTTTGCAGTACCTCTTAAGCTCTATCAGGTTGGATGGGAAGCGACGGTGTACAACCATTTTCAGATCTCTCCAGAGATGTTCAATAGGATTTAGGTCTGGGCTCTGGCTGGGCCACTTAAGGACATTCACTGAGTTGTTGTGAAGCCACTCCAAACCGTCGCCCCAGTCTGAGGTCAAGAGCACTCTGAAGCAGGTTTTCATTCAGGATGTGTCTGTACATTGCTGCATTCATCTTTCCCTCTATCCTGACTAGTCTTCCAGTTCCTGCTGCTGAAAAACATCCCCACAGCATGATGCTGCCACCACCATGCTTCACTGTAGGGATGGTATTAGCCTGGTGATGTTTCAGATGCCTTTTGGCAAATTCCAGGCGGGCTGCTATGTGCCCTTTACTAAGGAGTGGCTTCCGTCTGGCCACTCTACCATGCAGGCCTGATTGGTGGATTTCTGCACAGGTTGTCCTTCTGTAAGGTTCTCCTCTCTCCACAGAAGAACGCTGGAGCTCAGACAGAGTTACCATTGGGTTATTGATCACCTCCCTTCTCCCCCGATGACTCAGCTTAAATGGCCGCAAAGCTCTAGGAAGAGTCCTGGTGGTTCCAAACATCTTCCACTCATTGGAACTTTCAGAGCAGCAGAAATTTTTCTGTAACCTTCCCCAGCCTTGTGCCTCGAGACAATCCTGCCTCGGAGATCTACAGACAATTCCTTTGTCTTCATGCTTGGTTTGTGCTTTGACATGCACTGTCAACCCTGTATGCCTTTTCAAATCATGTCCAATCAACTGAATTTACCACAGGTGAACTCCAATTAAGCTGCTGAAACATCTCAAGAATGATCAGTGGAAGCAGAATGTACCTGAGCTCAATTTAGAGCTTCACGGCAAAGGCCGTGAATACTTATGTACATGTGATTTTTCAGAAAAAAATCTTTTTTCACATTGTTATTATGGGGTTTTGTGTGTAGAATTTTGAGGAAATAAATGAATTTAATCCATTTCGGAATAAGGCTGTAACATAAAAAATTATGGTAAAAGTAAAGCGTTATGAATACTTTCCGGATGCACTGTTTCTCGACCAAATATTGTCCTATCCTCGCAGAGTACATATCAGTGGAAAGCTTATTTATTCAGCTGTCAAATAATGTACAAATCTCAATTTCCAAAAATATACACTTATGATACTTTCTACACTTATTATAATTTACAATTATTTACAATTATTACACTTATGGTTTTGTGGTCCATGGTTACATTTGTACTTGCTATGTTGCTGTATAGACTAATAGCATGGGATTATGGGACATTGACTATAAATGAACAGTAATAGGGCACAGGTGTGGTGTGTCCTTACAAATCTGAAGGCATCACTTCATATTTTTTGGCCACCAGGGAACTAGTTAGTTATCATGACTAAGTCCTTCTGTTTTATGAGCTGTGTTAAGTGAAGCCTGTTCCTCTTGAGAGCAGCTGTTGTGTTCATGTCATGTTGGCTTGGGAATGTGCATCTACATAATAATCAGGGCTGTCGCAGCTGTCTTTTCTATCAACCTGCACTCTGGTCCATTTTTCATAGGCTTTACGTTAAAGTCACCATGGAATCAAAATTGATTGCATTTTTTTAATGCAATATATATTTTTTATAGAAATTATTTATTGATGCACAAAAGTTTTTGTGCTCTTATAGCATTCAATCAAACAAAATCCCTCTTCATCGATATTTCTTTCTCCGATTCAAACTACAACCGTATAACAGTTCAGACAATTAATTTCCTATAGCAGAATCTGTACTGAACTTTACATAAATTACACAAGGGATAGTTCACCCCAAAATGAACATTTTGTCCGTTTTCTTACCCTCAAGTGCTTCTAAATCTTTATGCTTTTCTGTCTTCAGTTAAACACAAAATAAGATATTTTAAAGAAAGATAAAACCCTGCAACCATTGACTTCCATGATAGGAAAAACTAATTCTATGGAAGTTACAGGTTTCTAGCTTTTTTTCTAAATATATATATTTTTTTGTTTAGCAGAAGAAAGAAACTCGAAAAGGTTTAAAACGAGTAAAGGATGAGTAAATGATGACAGAATTTTCATTTTTAAGTGAACTATTTGACATCAGTTACCTAGTTATTTTATTGACTTTTTATTAATCACCTACAGGGGCGGAACAGTGGCTCAATTGTTAGTACTTAGGTCACTGGTTCAAGTGCGACCGGGTCAGATGGCATTTCTGTGTGGAGTTTGCATGTTCTTCCCATGTACGTGTGCATGTTCTTCACATGTTCGTGTGGGTTTCCTCCGGATGCTCTGGTTTCCCCCACAATCCAAAGACATGTGGTATAAGTGAATTGGATTAACTAAATTGGCCATAGTGTATGAGTGTGTGTGAATGAGAGAGTGTTTGCGTGTTTCCCAGTACTGTGTTAAGGCTGGAAGGGCATCCGCTGTGTAAAACATATGCTGGAAAATTTGGTGGTTCATTCCGCTGTGGTGACCCCTGATAAATAAGAAATTGTAGGGCTCGTACAGGGCTCTAGTTGGTAGCTTCAGAATTTAAAGACTGTCTTTTGTTTTTTTTCAAAATAACAATGAAAGCATAAAATAATATTGAATTTCTTTTTTGGAAAGTATAATATACCTGCTTTTGATCCGTAGTTACAGAATGAGCCAGATATGCCAGGGCTTGGAATTTAAAACCCTCTTCTGGGTGAATATGAAGAGTTTTGTAATATGTTGTAGAACTTTACTTAAGATCGCTGCTGCTCAAAGGATTTTCTAACACAGAGCTGCAAAAGTACAGACTAGAACACACATGTATGAACTTTCTGGGAAAGCCATGAATACTTACTAACTGGCTAACTGAGATGTAAATCAAACATATTAAATAAAATCACAATTTATTTATTTTATAATTTATTATATTTATTATTATTTTATAAATAAATATTCATTCATTCATTTTCTTTTCAGCTTAGTCCCTTTATTAATCTGGGGTCGCCACAGCGGAATGAACCGCCAACTTATCCAGCATATGTTTTACGCAGCGGATGCCCTTCCAGCTGCAACCCATCACTGGGAAACATCCATACACACTCATTCACACACATACACTACGGACAATTTAGCCTACCCAATTCACCTGTACCACATGTTTTTGGACTTGTGGGGGAAACCGGAGCACCCGGAGGAAACATGCAAACTCCACACAGAAACACCAACTGACCCAGCAGAGGCTCGAACCAGCGACCTTCTTGCTGTGAGGCGAACATGCTACCCACTGCGCCACCGTGATGCCCTATATAAATATATATATATTATAAACTTTTTTTACTGTTTAATAACTAGGTGCATTGTTTTTGGCTACATGCCTGGAGAAGAGTATTTAAATGAGAATTTAAATGGAATTTGCACCATTATTTGCAGTAAATTCCATAAACTTGTCAGTAATTTAATAGTTTTTTTTAAATGTTATTTTTGGCATTGCATTGTAGGGGAATTACAGTTAAACCCTATGTAGAGACTAATATGTTAATTAAAGTTAAAGTTAAGTCAGTTGACAGAGAGTTTACTTAAAAGTTCTCCATATTTCCGTAGGCCATAGAAAATGAGTGAGCCTCCAGCCTCCACTAAAGTAGGATACAGAAATAATCATACAGTCAGATGGATAATTCACATTTGTTCCCTATGCAAATTAAAGACATTATCTTTGACACAGAAACACATCTCCTGGAGACTCATCGCCTCTCTCTACAATTAACAGCCCTTGCAAACACAGATAAAACACAGCTACAACTCATCACTGACACAGAACAATACATTCACACAGAGCAAACTTGAAGTCACATGAATTTAAAATAAAACTGATTAGGAACAGGGGCGTCATGGTGGCTCAGTGGTTAGCACTGTCACCTCACAGCAAGAAGGTCACTGGTTTGAGTCCCGGCTGGACCAGTTGGCATTTCTGTGTGGAGTTTGCATGTTCTCCCCGTGTTTGCGTGGGTTTCCTCCGGGTCCCCCACAGTCCAAAGACATGCTCTATAGGTGAATTAAATAAACTCAATTGTCCGTAGTATATGAGTGTGTGTGTGCGTGTGTGTGTGTGTGTGTGTGTGTGTGTGTGTGTGTGTGTGTGTGCATGCGTGTGTGTGTGTGTGTGTGTGAGAATGAATGTGTCTGGGTGTTTCCCAATACTGGGTTGCAGCTGGAAAGGCATCAATTGCAACATATGCTGGAATAGTTGCCAGTTCATTCCACTGTGGTGACCTCTGAAATAGAGACTAGGCTGATGGAAAATGAATGAATGAATGATTAGGAACAACCATTGGTGCATTCCTGCACTGCAAAAAGCAATGAGTTGACTTTACTTTAAAAAAAGTAAGTAAAACCCATATTTTTTTAAGTGATTAGTTGACTTTACATAAGAAAACTGAGTAAACCCATTGCCTTTAAATGATTAAGTATGACGGCATGACAGTATAAAATCATATGACACTCAGTGACTTCTTTTATATCCAGTGTTGGGGAAGCTACTTTTAAATTTGTGACATGATAAGCCACAAGCTATTCTTTATGAAAATTATAAGCTGCACCATTATTCACTTCCTAAAAGTAGCTAGATACATTGAGGCTATTTTTTTCCACAAATGCTCATATAACAAAAATAAACATTACTCACTCATTCACTCACTTTCCTTTAGTCTCTGATTTTATCAGGGGTCACCACAGTGGAATGAACCTCCAATTATTTTGTCACATTTTTTATACAGCAGATGCCCATCCAGCCACAACCCAACACTGAGAGTAAACTAATGTGAACCCCCTGTGCTGGGAAACACCTATACACTCTCTCATTTACAGACACTAATGTGTGATCCAACAGTGCTAGCCACTGAGCCACAGTGCCGCCCATGAATAAACTTAAATTTTAAGTTAAATATTTGGTACTTCTTTTGGTACTTAAGAAGTATTTTGGTACTTCTTTGATTATTTCTAATATCAAAGCTTAATGTTTTATTTCAGTTCAGTTGAAGTGCAGATCAAATTTCTCAGATTGTCAAAAGTCAAAGTACAAAACTGCAAAAAAAAGTAGCATTGCAAAAACAAAATTACATTAAATACACGGTAACATTTTCTCAGCAAACCTATGGCTTCATTTTGGTGTACACATTTTTTGGAATATTCTTACCTCAGGTTAATTGTCAACTGTTAAATACTTTTGAGGTTTAATTGAACTTTTGTTACTTGAAAGATTTTATTTACAAATACAAATTTAATTAAAAGTTTAATTAATTATTTACAAATACAAATTTAATTAAAAGTTTAATTAATTATTTACAAATACAAATTTAATTTAAAAAAAAAAAATGTTTTTTTGTGTGTACAAGATGTGTGATTTAGCAATAGATGGCTGTAATACGGATGGCACAATGGCTCAGTGGTTAGAACTGTCGCCTCACAGCAAGAAGGTCGCTGGTTCAAGTCCTGGCCTGGCCAGTTGGCATTTCTGTGTGGAGTTTGCATGTTCTCCCCATGTTTTTGTGGGTTTCCTCCGTGTGCTCTGGTTTCCCCGACAGTCCAAAGACATGCAGTAGATAGGTGAATTGAATCAACTAAATTGTCCGTAGTGTATGAGTGTGCTGGGGCATCGGCTGCGTAAAACATTTGCTGGAATAGTTGGCGGTTCATTCCACTGTGGCGACTTCTGAAATAGAGACTAAGCCGAAGGAGGAAATGGCTGTAATACGCTATTGTGGTATGCGATCTTGTAAGATGACACTGTGCATTACATTTGATCTTGCTGCATTACATTTTGCTTCAGACATCTACAGGTTCGCTGAATGCAATATAGACAAGCTACTTGCTACTTGCTCGAAAAAAAAAAAATAACTAGCTACTGGAAAAGCTACATTGTACAAATTCATGTTTATCACTTTAGTACAAGAAGAGAGGATCCATCCCTTCAACAATACATTCACAGAGCAAGCTTTAACTCACATGAATTTAAAATAAAATTGAGTAGGAACAAAACTGCTGCCCTTAGTCACTTCTCTGCTATCAAATACAGAAACTGATGGGGGGGGAAACTAAAATTATAAGAGGGGATTCTATATCAACCCCTTCTGCTATATTCCTACAATGGGATTTTCCTGCTGAATAGGAACTGTTGAGGTGATACTGTCATGAAAATGTTTGGTATTTCAAGTATTTTGAAGTATAATCATATAACCCTATATATCATGCACCTGAGTCTTTTATTGTTATTAAATATTATGAATTTTTTTGTATTCTTTCCCTTTCTAGAGCCAACCATTAGTTCTGTCCAGGCACTTACAAACAACTGCAATGGGCCATTTTGTCAAGATCCATATGACTTACCAAAGAATAGTCACATTCCATGTCATTATGACCTACTGCCTACAAGAGACAGCAGCCCATCACCCACAGAGGACAGCAAATAAACACTCGCAAACTTCATTAATGGACCATATGCCTGAGTACTCCACAGCACTCCTTTATTACTGCGTTTATTGCTATCTTTAATGTCATTCAACATTATAAAAGTTCTTAATTACTTCTGGCTTACATATTAAAAATGCCATAGTACTTACCCAATATTCTGTGAGGAACAAGAGAACGATTGTTTAAGTGAAGGACGTTAATAATTGTAATTCATTCAAGCATATCATTCCATTCTTTTAGAATACCATATCACAGAAATCCCAGACAATCCTCTGTGTTTCTGATAAAGTATGTCAGATGAGATTTCAGTTGTTTTTTTCTTCCTTATAATATTTTGAATATTAGTACTGTTTATTGCAATCAGATTGTCCGAAAGCATTTCAGGTTTACCAAAGGTTGACATGCCCTTATAAAGCATCATTAGTGTTGTATTTATATTGACAGTCACCCATTAAATATAGTTTACAGTCACATGTCAACATTAACATCATTTTTACATTGAAACGAAGGGCAAATACTTTATAGTGTGTAGTACTTTCTAGTTTTTAGTAAGCTAAAGCTGGACTTTTGCGAAGAAAAACATCTTTAAGATGATGAAATGGGTCAGTTTGATATAAATAAATCTCTGGAGTATTTAGGACATACATTCATATGTCTTAAAGTACTCTGAGCCTGAACGTTAATTGTATAAAACTGTACATAGTACCAGTTCTTTTATGAATTGCATTAATTTTCTTTCAAATTTAACATGCTCATAAATTCCTTTGTAACTTGACCAGTATTGTTTAAAGCAGGACATACAGCGAAGAGTCATCCTGTCCAACTGACTGGACCTACAGTGCATCCGGCATCCAGTATTCATAGCGCTTAACTTTTTCCACATTTTGTATGTTACAGCCTTATTCCAAAAGGAATTAAATTCATTTATTTCCTCAAAATTCTACACACAATACCTCATAATGACAATGTGAAAAAAGATTTTGAAATTGTTGCAAATTTATTAAAAATAAAAAACCTGAAAAAATTAAATAAAATCACATGTACATAAGTATTCACGGCCTTTGCTCAATACTTTGTTGATGCACCTTTGGCAGCAATTACAGCCTGAAGGCTTTTTGAATATGATGCCACAAGCTTGGCACACCGGTCTTTGGAAATTTTTGCCCATTCCTCTTTGCAGTACCTCTCAAGCTCTATCAGGTTGGATGGGAAGCGACCTCTATCCTGACTAGTCTTCCAGTTCCTGCTGCTGAAAAACATCCCCACAGCATGATGCTGCCTCCACCATGCTTCACTTTAGGGATGGTATTAGCCTGGTGATGAGCGGTACCTGGTTTTCTCCAAACGTAACGCCTGGCATTCACTCCAAAGAGTTCAATTTTAGTCTCATCAGACCAGAGAATTTTGTTTCAGATGCCTTTTGGCAAATTCCAGGCAGGCTGATATGTGCCCTTTACTAAGGAGTGGCTTCTGTCTAGCCACTCTACCATACAGGCTTGATTGGTGGATTGCTGCACAGATGGTTGTCCTTCTGTAAGGTTCTCCTCTCTCCACAGAAGAACGCTGGAGCTCAGACAGAGTGACCATTGGGTTATTGATCACCTCCCTGACTAAGGCCCTTCTCCCCTGATCACTCAGCTTAGATGGCTGGCCAGCTGTAGGAAGAGTCCTGGTGGTTCCAAACATCTTCCACTTACGGATGATGGAGGCCACTGTGCTCATTGGAACTTTCAGAGCAGCAGAAATTTTTACAGACAATTCCTTTGTCTTCATACTTGGTTTATGCTTTGACATGCACTGTCAACCCTGGGACCTTTTATAGACAGGTGTATGCCTTTTCAAATCATGTCCAATCAACTGAATTTACCACAGGTGAACTCCAATTAAGCTGCTGAAACGTCTCAGGAATGATCAGTGGAAACAGAATGTACCTGAGCTCAATTTAGAGCTTCACGGCAAAGGCTGTGAATACTTATGTACATGTGATTTTTCAGGTTTTTTATTTTTAATAGATTTGCAACCATTAAAAAAAATATTTTTTCACATTGTCATTATATGGGGTATTGTGTGTAGAATTTTGAGGAAATAAATTACTTTAATCCATTTTGGAATAAGGCTGTAACATAAAAAAATGTGGAAAAAGTAAAGCGCTATGAATACTTTCCGGATGCACTGTATAATATGTTTTCCATAGATTTTTGTTGTTGTTGTTATTATTATTATTATTATTATTATTATTTTACTCTAAATATTCCACACAATGAAATTATTAATAATACTGATCCAAAAGCAGCCAAGTGTTTTATGTATATATCTTAAAACTGTATCTTTGTTTTGCTTTTCTTATGATTTTTTAATAAATGTAAAAAAAATCTAAAAAGTTGTGCAAAGAGTCATCTCTTTTTTTTTTAAAAAAAAGGATGGAAAATACATTTCTTCTCTGTCTACCCTTTACCCCAAACACTTTTAATGCTGTAATTCACACAATTATTTTGATTAAAAAAAATCAATAAATGAAGGTTTTAATGCATCAAATAAGGTGAAAAAAACCTTTCAATATAGACCTTGTTACCCAACGGACATTTCAGTTAAAAGTTCCTAAAAGAACCATTTTTCCCCCTTGAGTTGACTATATTAAAAATCTAAACTACTTTTAAGAATGTAATTCCTTTTAAATGGAAAAGTTTGGGATGGTAAAGTTTCTTCATAGAACCATACCTCCCAATAATTTAGGCTTTTCCACCATGACCATATAAAAAGTTGTCATTAATGAATATATATATTTGATGCATTAGTACTTCATAATAAAAACAAGAAACTCTATGGTATGGAGGGTGAGTAAACATTAAGTAAATTTTCAGTTTTGGGTGAACTATCCCTTTAAGAACGATGTAGCAAATATACTCTTTCATTTCTGTCATAATCCAATGAAACAGAATATTGCTTATGTGCATGGTCAAATATCAACTTTACACGTTATGTCTTTTCTCTAGCGTGAGAACAGTTTGGAAAAAATCTATCAAAAGGAACGATTCAAGAGAGCCGATTCGCTAAAACGAGCCACTCTTTGTGACTTCCAATGTCATCATTTTGTTTTTGCATTTTTTGCTAAATCGTTTTGTGTGGTGTTTCTACAACTTCTAAATAACTTCTAAATTATTTGCTGCAAAGTTATAAAAACTCTAAACTGTTTTGTTGAATCGCACGTCTCAGCTTCAGACGTGGCACTGCGTGACGTCATCAGAGCGCCGCCGTGTTCACTGTAATTCGCACTTCAGCTGCTCCCGTTTCAACATTACACTCAGTTTTGATCGCATCAGGTAACTATGATTCATTCTTCAGTAGTAGATTAAATTGTGTTGTCTGCATGAAATGTTGTTGCTAAAAGCGAGATTAACAAAGGCATTAGATATCTGTGCGGCTCACTACCGAATATTCAATACATTACATCTTGAATGAGAAACCAGTGGATTAATTATCGTAAATAGTAGAAGTGAAACGTGACGTGGAGTAATTTGCGCTCCGTATGTGAGCCACTGAATATGTGTATACAGTAATCGATATTTTATGAATCAGTGAGTGATCAGCTGTGAGTTTATCATCTCGTCTCAACGCGTACTCTTGAGTATTAACGTTACTTCCATAATACAATTTGGTCCATTACCAGCATTAATAATTGATGATTTATATTTTAATAAGATATACACATTAATACTAACATTATGAATACTACAACGTTTTTAGTCCCTTAAATAATTTAATTAGCAGTCTTATTTATATTATGAATTTTAACGTTTCATCGATCATAACAAATTCATGTAAATACCTTTGGGAGCAAAAGTCTTGATATTTGTTATGAACGTACAGTTCCGGATGTCCTCATTAGTCAGAAGGAAATTGCTGATGGCAGGAATGAGTCTCTGTGCAGTGTTTGACTACTTCTCGTTAACACTGTATAACTGTGATGTGGTAAATTTTAGTGCATATCTCAGAGAAAGGGTTCATGTGGCTGTGTTCCTCACCTTTCTGATTGTTTTCCTGTGAAAACTTGTATACTGTCAAGTATTTACCTTTACTTGAGAGACAAAGTAACAATGTATATTGTTTTCTGGAAAATGCATCAAAATTAAGTGATTTATTTTAACAATAACAATATGTGCCAGTGTTTTGAATACCCCATTTCTAGATGTATTTACTTTAATTGTGCACAACATGTGCATACTTTATTTTGAAAACGTCGTCACAAGTAAATTTATTTTAATTTAGGAATGTTTAGATGTTATATCGGGTAAATGGATAGAAATACTAAGAAACTATATCCTTTAGATTATTCAATTTAATCAAATGATGACCTGTATGTTCATTATGCTGTTTTTCTACTTGTCATATTTATTAACACCATATTAAGTTTAAAAATAGATTGTAACACTCTTTTAGCATCTCATTTGAACTGTGCGGTTTCTTGATGTTTTAACATCTTCATTACCTGCAGAACAGAGTGAAGATGATGGAAGAGAGTGGTATAGAGAGCACACCACCCACTACCCCTCCACCTCCATCTACAGTGGTTGCCAGTCCTCCACCACTCACCAGCGGTAATGCCGACATGCTGTTTACTGTGTACTTACTGTCAGTGAAGGCAGTGGTTCATCTGTGATTATGCACACAAACATCTCTTGACTCACTTAATGGAGGCTTTCAATGTATAATGTTTATGCATGGACATCATGACATAGTTGCAGAAATGTAGTTTGATTCAAAATTGTGAGTCATACTCAATTATCATTGTAAGCAGAAATCTAGACAAATTGTGACCTAGTTAACAGAGACGTGCACTTCTTAAGAAGCCATAAAATATATTTTGGTCAGGATTTTATTTTTTTTAACAATTTTAATTTTAAACATTGTCAAACAGGTTAGGACAAAGGTTTACATTTTTAAACTGAATACAAATACAAAAATATTACAAAATAATACAAAAACACAATATTAGTAATGCATAAATAAACTCAAAATGGTGAGGGTTTAATTAATGTGAGTCAATGCAAATCTTGGTACAGTCTGTTCAATATGTCATTATGTTGTTTACTTCTTAGTAATTTGTTGATAATCAAATGAATGGCTCGGACTGACAATTCTTCATATAAACACCTAAATCAGTCTCATTTGACTTGATCAGATGAAGTTTCAGTGAGCATGTAATGGGTATATTCCTGAAATAATCTGATAAAAAGGAAAACCAACACAATCACATTCAAAAATAACTTTAATAACTTGATATTCTTTGATGCATATGTTTACATTTCACAAATGTGTGTTCAAACCTCTCAGTGGAGGAGACTTAAATATTTGCTAAAAAGTTGTTTAGTGCGTCTTCTCATTAAATCCATTATAATTGCAAAAATTATACTGCTGCTGTGACATTATTAATCTAAATGAGATGATGGGGTAAGATTAGATTGGAATATGTGAAAATGTTTGCAATCGTTATGGATTATAATATCAGTTTTAAGATAATCAGAACTTACTAGATGTAAAATTGCATTATTACCTTGATAGAATTTTTTTTAATTAGAATTCTAGAAATAAATTGTCTTGGAAATGTGAAACTCCCCCCCCTATCATCCCCCCCCCCGCCAAAAAAAAACTCCTCTAAAAACCGCATCTAAAACCAGCTATTTCTTCATAGATTAATAACAAATGGTAAAGAGAATGAGATCTGCATAGAAAAAAAAAAAAAAACTTCATAAAATTGGCCCTAATGTTGGTAAAAGAAACTTCTATACATTTTCCAACCGGTGGGACCAGATTGTTTTTACCCATTGTGGAATCTGTCACCCCAGGATGACACACACGTTTTTAATACATGGAGAAGGTCCTCCCATATGTTATATTTGTAAAAGCACTTATGAAGAATGTTCAGTTGGATTGTGTGTTTTGTTTTTTTAATTCTGTGAGGAATTTATTTTATTCAGTTCAATCTTTTGAGACTATTTTTTAACACTGTTAATCCAAATACAGTTTTAGAATTTTTTGAAAAAATAAATCATTCAGTAAAAATCTCCAGTATACTTTTTATCGCCATTAAAACGGCCGTAGAAGTTGGCATGCGTTAAACCCAAAACCAACAAACTTGGAAATGTGTCTTTACATAATACAGTACTTTCTTCCTCAAATGTGTGGATTTTTAAAAATTATTTTAGTTTTTTTGGAAAACTTAGTGAAAACTATAGATTTGTCAAGAAGATACAACCCAAGAATACATAGTTTTATTTTTTTGCAACATATTTATGTGCCATCTACCAAGACTAAGATGCAATATTGGGCTATTAACTGTTTCATTAATATACAGCACAAGTGTCTTATTATTTCCATGGGGTCACACTGCTTTTTGTCACATATCAGTGTCTCATGCATGCATTTCAAGCTCACCTTTCTTGTTTTTAGGTGCCACTCGTCCTCAAACTGTCCCTAGTCCTTCTGGCATCTCTGCTTTTGCCCCAGGAGATTTTTCCAGCCCCGTTCCTTCAGTGGCTTTGACTTCCACGCTGCCACCCATGCAGTCTTCTGTTCCCCCTCTCTCTCTCAGCTCATCTCCGCTGGGTCTGAGTGGTCCATATGGCATCCCTAGTGCTTCATTTGCCTCCCCGTCTTCCGGTCCTCCACTCAGCACCGCTCCCCCTCTGGGCCCAGTTCTCTCTGCCCCTCCAATGGGCCCTCCCACCACTGGCTTCTCTGTAAGCGGAGGATATGACATCACCCGTGGCCATGCAGGGCGTACACCTCAGACGCCACTGATGCCCAGTTTCTCCAGTGCCTCACCTATGCCAGGTAACACTCAATGTTTTAAGCCTGCTTACTTAAAGTGTTAGGTCACCCAAAAATGAAAATTATGTTATTAATTACTCACACTCATGTTGTTATTTTATGTTTTCTTTTATTACTCATGTTTATTTGTTCACACAAATTAAGTTATTTTAGATGAAATCTGAGATCTTCCTCATCCTTTATAGACAGCAACAGACTTTCAGTTATTTAGTGGGAAGAAAACAGAAATGAGTAAGCTAACCTGCATTATTTTTTAGCTGTTGAGTAAACACAGGATGTAAACTTCTTGATACATGATTGCACATTTTGGGATTAAACGAGTATACTAGGTAATCACTAAAGACTGAAATGGTCTCGAAATGGTCACAAAATAGTACACTACATAAAGACAGATTTCAGGCCCAGGTCTGATCACTTCAACTTCATTATATGGATTAAATATCATAATATCTGTGCTGATGAGATAATGTTTTTACAGGTATTGTTACAAATCCCATGATGCAGCAGCCAGTTTCTGGAGGGTTAGATGTCAGCTCACCCATCACATTTCCTGAGGATGTTGAAGATCCCAGAATCACTCCGGACAGCAACGCACCTGGTGGATTATGGGGCTTCATCAAGGTAACTGGACACATGTATACTTAAGGCTAGGTATATGTGAGCTTAACATGTCCTGATACAGATGTGTTTTAATCTCAGGGTGTAGCTGGAAACCCAATGGTCAAGACCGTCTTGGATAAAACCAAACACTCTGTGGAGTCCATGATAACCACGTTGGACCCTGGAATGGCACCTTATATCAGTGAGTACTGATATGTGGGCTTTTATATTCAGATTGTTGATGAAAAGAGGATTTTATTTTATTTCTGAATATGGTTAAATGACAATTGATTTTATGTGAATTTTACTTGTGTTTTTATTTGATCTTCTATACTCAAAAATCTGCCCACAGTAATATCCTCAAAAAACAAAACTTAAAGCATTTAATTTCTATGGTTCTCTTGTTCTGTGTATGTTTACATTGCTGTGTTGAGAAATGCTGTAAGAACAGGATGTTGAAAAACCACTTTTGTGTGTAAGAATCTGGAGGAGACGTGGACATCGTTGTGACGTCAGATAAGGAAGTGAAGGTGGCAGCGGTACGGGATGCATTTCAGGAGGTGTTTGGTTTGGCCATGGTGACAGGAGAAGCCAGTCAGTCCAACATTGCCCCACAGCCAGTGGGATACGCTGCAGGGGTCAAGGTGAACATGCTTCTTCTTAAAGGGATAATTCACCCAAAACTGAAAATGTACTCACCCTAAAGTGGTTCCAAACCTTTGTAGGTTTCTTTATTCTGTTAAACATGAAAAAAGATATTTTGAAGAAAGCCAAAATCTTGTATCTTCCAAAGTAGGAAAAACAAATACTACAGAAGTCGATGGTTAAATGTTTTTCGTTTTTTTTTAAATATCTTCTTTTGTGTTCAGCAGAAGAAAGTCAAACAGGTTTGGAATAAGTAAAGGGTGACTAAATGATGACTGAATTTTCAGTTTTGGGTGAACTCTCCTCTTAATGTGTCATCAACGTCTAAATGTTTACAACTGTAGGAAACAAAATCATGCGATTTAATGATTTCAAAGCACATATATTAATCTGAAGTTTGCATGTGTGTCTTAGGGAGCTCAGGAGCGCATTGACAGTCTTCGTCGTGCTGCTGTCATTCATGAAAAGCAGCCTGTGGTCTCGGTGGAAAACTTCATTGCTGAACTCTTTCCAGACAAGTAAGAACAGTAAATTTGTCACAAAACATGAAATGCACAAATGTAAAAACATCTCTTTAAACCAGGGTTCCCACACTTTCATGAACAGCAGATTCAAGGACATTTTTTAAAAACCATTAACTTTAAATCAAGCACCTTTGTAATTCACACCCCAGCATATGTAGCACCATAAATGTCCTTAAGGTACTAAACATTTCACTTACACATAATATTTACATTACAAATGTCAATGTAATTTTCAAAAATGTCCAAAGAACTTTAATAAAATGTGTTGAATAACTGGTAATATTCAAAAGCGGTTTCTGAAATATTGATAAAATGTGCATTCATTGTCAGTGTTATTGTACATGATTTGAATGTAAGATTTTTAATTTAAGAATTTGTCTTTTTTTTTCCTTCTGTTTTTGACAATTGAGTACAATCATTGAAATAGCACCATAAACAAATTTGATTTCAAATTCAAACACTTTCAAGGACCTGTGTTTGTTTTTAAGTACTTTCCAGGCCTTGAATCCATATGTCTGAAATTCAAGTATTTTCAAGAAGCGTGGGAACCCTGTTAAACGGTGACATTAAAGCTGGATCGTGGTGTGATGTTTATTATTTTTATTTTTTGCTGCCATACGAGCTTGTACGCAATAGTTTTTTTTTGTCTATCGGAAGAAGTTGCACTTAAACCGTTGGTTATGGTCATGGCTCGTATCTTGATAGAGGAATTTACAAGCACAGCCAAGTGGCTCACAAGCTCTTGTTATCAGGAGGATAAACACACTGAACAGCGAGCGCTGTATGAGGTGTCAGAAATGATAGTTTACAGCACACTTGGCTTAATAATTTACACATCAGGCATAGGCATGGGACGATAAACGGTTTCAAGTTTTACTGCAGTTTGGAAAAGTCAAGGTTTTAAAACCACAAAAAGTTTCTGTTATTCCATTTCTAAGGTATACAGTGCATCCGGAAAGTATTCATAGCTCTTCACTTTTTCCACATTTTTTTATGTTACAGCCTTATTCCAAAATGGATTAAATTCATTTATTTCCTCAAAATTCTACACACAATACCCCATAATAACAGTGTGAAAAAAGATTTTTTGAAATTGTTGAAAATGTATTAAAAATAAAAAAACCTGAAAAATCACATGTACATAAGTATTCACGGCCTTTGCCGTGAAATCTAAAAATGGCTGTACTCCGTCGCTTCCCATCCAACCTGATAGAGCTTGAGAGGTACTGCAAAGAGGAATGGGCAAAAATTCCCAAAGACAGGTGTGCCAAGCTTGTGGCATCATATTCAAAAAGACTTGAGGCTGTAATTGCTGCCAAAGGTGCATTAACAAAGTATTGAGCAAAGGCTGTGAATACTTTTGTACATGTGATTTTTCAGGTTTTTTATTTTTAATAAACTTGCAACAATTTCAAAAAATCTTTTTTCACATTGTCATTATGAGCTATTGTGTGTAGAATTTTGAGGAAATAAATGAATTTAATCCATTTTGGAATAAGGCTGTAACATAAAAAATGTGGAAAAAGTGAAGCGCTATGAATATTTTCCGGATGCACTGTATATGTTTTTTTACTTGTTTTTTACGAATATTTTATTTAGTTTTTTTGGGCAACAGTATCTCCAGCAGAAAATGACCCTCCACATCAAAAGTTACTCGTCAGCCCACGATTCAGAAACATTTGAACAAATAAATAGCTCATGCACCAACATCCAACCATACTATAGACCTGAACAGTGCAGTGGCTTACTGTATATCCAAACAAAAGAAAGATATCCAAAGATGCCATTTTAAAGAAAAGAAAGAAATCTGTGTTTTTGAAACTAATGAAGATAGATAATGAGGTCAATGATTTATTTGAATTATTTAGCCTGACACGTTTACTGTTCCAAAATATTTCAGATGTTTCTTAAAATAAAATATATTGTGTTCAATGAAAAAAATAACATCTTTTAGAGCAGTAATTGCAATACCGTCATTCTGTGAACCCCGGTTTTCATACCGTCAGAATCTTAAACCGGCCCATGCTTAATCTGACATTTTGGTTTCCCAGTGCTGAAAAAGATTCTGCATTTATGACAAACATTCACGGCTTGCATCAGTATTAAACCTTTGTGAGAGAGAAAAAGAGAGAATCAAAAAGCAATGAAAACAATGTTTTCCTCTGTCTATGTTTTTGCCATGGATTTTCATCTCTATTGCTTCGGAAGTCGCCAGGTCATAAAATTGTCTGAATTATTTTCACATAAACTCACTCGTGATGTGATGGACATTCCACCATCACAATTTTCTCTATGTATGTCTGCCTTAATGGGCAATATTTGATTCCTGCATTTGACCTTTATCAAGACACTTTTTATGCTTAACTAAATGTTAAATGTGTTCATTTTGTCTTTTATGTAACTTTTGCAATAGATACTTGTGGTGGATACTTGGAGGTAATTTTTTTTTTTTGCTACTTCGACAAAAGAAGCTTGGATTATCTATTGCCTAGTTTGTTATGCAATAGATAATTAAGCATTCACGTTGATCTTCTGAGCAGCATGAAAAAAATAAAGGTAAATAAAACCGAAAAAAGGGTATATGTAGAAAGTTGGAAAAGACACTCAGATGTGCTTCATGTTCAGGAGTATCATATCATAGCGCTTTCAAAATATAGAAAATAACCATGCATGTTTTCCACCAGGTGGTTTGATATAGGCTGTCTGATCTTGGATGATCCTGGATACGGGATTCACATTGAGACATTCACCCAGGCTACACCTGTGGCCCTGGAGCATGTACAGCAGGTAAAACATCATTTCTGCTGCAACACACTTATTTCTTTATGAATACTGTTCAGGGCTGTGTTTCCCGATAATGATCCATCTTGGCTCTTAAGATTGTTCTGTACACGCAAAGTTACAAACACTCCATGTGCATTTCCCCAAAGTGCACATAACAAGATTGTGCAAGAACTCATTCTACATGCTACTTAAGAGTCACTGTCCTTTTCCAAAGTGCGGAATCCATCTCATGAACACTTGATGATAGTAATCATGAAACAAACATCACTGCTTGCTATACACTTTTTATACACATAAACACTTATTTAACAACATATTTTACATGCTAATTTGCACATAACAGCTGCTGTTGTATATAGTAATATTCCTGTACATACACTTGTCAATTTGTATATTTGCATTCACTACAACTTTCATTTTTTAAATATATTTATTATCTGTTTTTTGTCCTGTCTCTGTAATTCTGTTGCACTGTAGAAGCTCTGTCACGAAAACTAATTCCTCGTATGTGTGAACATACCTGGCAATAAAGCTCTTTCTGATCTTCTGGAAATATAGCCTCATATGGAGTCGTATACTGAACGTTTAACACAGTAATCATCATCTCTAGTTGATTCAATCAAGACAAGTCTATATAAAGCCCCTACCACCTACATGCAGACTGAGGCACAAAACCACTGGGAAAAATAAGGTTAAAGAACTTAAGTTTATCCTTAAGCAATGCCAATACATGGATGGGTTTATTGCACGTCCTTGCAAGTCACTGACAGGTTATTATTATTTCTTTATTTATTTTTTTTTGAATTTATTGATATTTCCCTATTTTTCACCCATCTTTCAAGCATTTTATATAAATTCTTTTATTAGTCTTTTATTGAGTCTCAAACTCTCAGCCCTGCACAGTTTAGTTTCAACCCTGCTTACCTGTAAGTTTCAACACACTTACCTGTAGGTTTCAAACAAGCCTAAAGGACTCAATTAGTTTGATAAGGTGTGTTTAATTAGGGTTGGAACTAAACTGTGCAGAGCTGTGTTTATTTTTTAAAAGAGTAATAGTGCAATAAACTACTAATTTAATTATAATCACACTCCGTATAGAAATTTGACAAAATATACAACTGACATGACATACAAGTTCATGTTTAGATTGCACATACAGTATTTCATATATGCATAGTATATTTAAAAATATTACAAAGATGGCCCTATAATATTATAATTATAATCTACATGTTCAAATATATTTTATACATGTTTTATACATGTGCTCATATATCGCTGTATATCAGATTATATAAGACTGCACTTGGATAAGTTTACAGATGTAATCTGCTGGGATTTTTTTCTCATAACTTTGTCTTCCTACGATGCACGTAGGCTTTGATGATTAGTCCAGAGCACTCGTACATCAATGACAATTTTCAAGTGTTACTTAAGTTACGATGGTTTTGGAGAAAAGGAGGTAACCTCAGTTTTACGCTCTACATATGCTTACAATGCTTTTGGGAAACACAGCCCAGAGTGATGCCCATGTTAGGTGTTTGAAGGTACAGTAGCTTGTTTATTTTTTATTTAGAACCTGGATAATTATTTTTTTGTAGATTTGCAACTGCCCCAAGCTAATCAGTCCCAAATCACCAATGTGGATTTGGTCTGAATGAAAACAAACTTTAGAGTGGTTTGGTTTTAGTGAGAAAACTAAGTGACCAAGCTCTTTTAAAGGTAGTCAACTTTGATAACAAAGTTGAAAAAAAGAAAAAGAAATATGCTGCTGGATAAATAGGCATGCTTAATTCCTGTAGCAGGTCAAGACAGTTGTAGCTGATGGAGGGGAAGGGTTTCAGAAGAACTCTGATAGTACACCAGCTTAAAGGCATAATATGTATCACTTCATTAAAATATTGCCAAAACTCTAGAACATTGTTATATATTTTTCTGACTATAGCAAATGTTTTGAAGATTGCTCAAATCAAAAGACCTAAGTGATTTTTAACTAGTAACATTTTTAACTAGTAACACAGATTGTGATAAAACAGCATGCTTATTCCCAGCACAATCACAACCAGAAGTGGCATAAAAGATCTGCTGCTTTTTTATTATCATGAAGCAAGCTCAATACGTCAACACATTTATTTCAGCAGAATGCTATTTTTGTTCTAGACAATTCAGTGATTTTCCAGTTCAGTTCAGGTGCAGGTCCCAGACTCGTGTCTATGTAGAGCAGTGGTTCCAAACCACAGTCCTGGGAACCCACCGCCCTGCACATTTTTTCTACACCGTTTCAGATCATCAGTTTGTTAGCAGGGACATCTATGAACTGAACCTTCTGTCTTAAATAAGAGAGACATTGCAGGGCAAGGCTGGGGAGTAATAAAATACATGTAACGGACAAAAATGGGTGTTGTTGAATAGTTTTAGTACAACTAATGTGTTTGTAACTGTATTTAGTTATAATTACATTTTAAGTGGGTGATAATCAAGTTACATCACAGTTACATCCAAAAATATTTACCAATAATAAATAAATACCAAAGTGATCACCTTGAATTTGAATATAATTTCTTCATTTAATATTTAAACAAGTATGAAGATTTTAACCAATAATCAGCTGATTCTCCATTAAAAAAACTGTGTGCAGTCTGTTCATTTAGCAACCCGCATTCGCTGAAAATACAAAGATTATTTTACATATAAATCTGGAAAACGACACATCATATTGATTCTGCAATACTTTTGTGCCATTCGACTCATCAAACAAATCTATTGCATAATTTTAAGAACTGTGCCATTTGTTTTGGCTACATTTATGATTTGTTTGCTTTGTTTGGATCCATTTTGAAGCTTTGAATGCAGCATGAAACAGCACAGAAACCTGTTCCATTTCTGTTACTTAGCTTAAGTGTTTAATTTCCTTCCTTCGGCTTAGTCCCTGATTTATCAGGGGTCGCCACAGCGGAATGAACCGACAACTACTCTGGCATATGTTTTACGCAGCAGATGCCCTTAAGTGTTTCAAAGTGTCCTAAAGTAACTAGATTAAGTTGTATATCTGCGTAATCTAACAAAATGCATTTAAAAAGTAATTGGTAAAGCATGTTTTTTTTTTGCAATCTGTAGTAAAATACATTTTAAAAGTAACCTTCCCAGCCCTTTTGCAGAGCTATGGGGACTAGAGTTGCAAAGCACTGATGTCAAGTCAAGTCAAGTTTATTTATATAGCGCTTTTCACAATGTAGATTGTGTCAAAGCAGCTTAACATAGTTCAGAATCAGAATCAGAAAGAGCTTTATTGCCAGGTATGTTCACACATACGAGGAATTTGTTTTCTTGACAGAGCTTCTACAGTGCAACAGAATTACAGAGACAGGACAAAAAACAGATAATAAATATATTTAAAAAATAAAAGTAATAGTGAATGCAAATATACAAATTGATATATACAACGTTATATGGCAGCTGTTATGTGCAAATTAGCATGTAAAAATATGTTGTTAAATAAGTGTTTGTGTATAAAAAGTGTATAGCAAGTAGTGATGTTTGTTCCATAATTACTATCATTCAAGTGTTCATGAGATGGATTGCCTGAGGGAAGAAACTGTTTCTGTGTCTGGCTGTTCTGGTGCACAGTGCTCTGTAGCGTCGACCAGAAGGTAAAAGTTCAAAGAGGCAGTGTGCTGGGTGTGAGGGGTCCAGAGTGATTTTGGCAGCCCTTCTGCTTGCTCTGGATAAGTACAGTTCTTAGAGAGAACTAGTCAAGTCAAGTCCAGATTTCAGAGTTGAAGTTCAGTTTAGTTTAGTTCAGTGTGGTTTAAATTTCACTGCTGAAAGTTCAAACACTGTAGAGCAAATCCACCAAAGCACAGCTCCACAAGTCCCGATCCGAGCAAGGCAGTGGCGAGGAAAAAAAAAAAAACTTCACCAATTGACGAAGTGAAGGGAAAAAAAAAAACCTCGAGAGAAACTAGGCTCTGTTAGGCACGACCATTTTTCGTCTGGCCAAACTTCCTGTTCAGAGCTGCATGTAGAGGATTCATCCTGTAACAAATGCTATTTGCGAGGATCAGACATATCTGCTTGTCTCATTGTGTAGGCCTGTGTTTTGATAATTTGCAGTGCAGGTCAGTCATCGAGGCTAAATTTAAGTGTGAATGAGCTTACAGTGGTCATTGAGCTAGAGTACTTAAATGTTGAGCAAGCATTCTCATTGGCTATGCAAAATAAGTAGGGATAAGTAGTCCCAATATCCAAAAACCACTAGAACAGTCAGTGTTATATATTTTGCTGATGTATGTACTTGCATTATGGCAAATATTTCGAGGAATGTTAAAGTCCAGAAAAATAACCAATACTAACTATTGGTCATTGGCTGCATCTTAAATTCCTTACTACTTGAGTAGTTAGTAAAATTGAATTTTATTGTTTTTTTACAACAGTTAGAAAAGTATGTTCTTTATAGAATGTATGTGAGTGTGAGATAAAATTTGGACGTACCTGATCTTGACCCATGTCAGTAGTGTCACCAAACACCAAAGACGCTTTAATATGTCGTACACTTTATTAGATTGCTCAGAGCAACATTATAAGAGAACCCTAAAATGTATTTAGCATGATAGATGACCTAAAGAACTGGAAGTGGTCGACTGTGATCAAGAATAAAAGCTCCGCTGGTTTTGTGCTGGTGGTCTCTCATCAGCAATTGCTTCCACCTAATCTAAAGTGAGGACTATTAATGCTTTGTAAATCCCTTATAAATGACAATTAAAGGCTCAGTTATATTCTAAACAGGAAAAAAATAAACAAATTTATTAATTTCTATTCATTTCAATATACTCAAATGAAACCGTATCAACTGAAAGAGAACTATTTGCCGTCTTATCTCAAATAAAATTACTGTACAGTTTAAACATCGCTAAATAACATTGAAATATTTTATCATAATATATTGTTAAATTATTATATTGTTGTTGTTTTATCTAATTTTATGATATATTTTGACACTCCTGTTATTCAGCAATGTTTAAATTTTACAGTAATTTTTTTTTTTTTAGATAAGATTGCAATGATTCATTGTTCATTTCATACTAAGGCCTTTAATTGTCATTTATAAGGGATTTACAAAACATAGTCTTCATTTTAGATTAGGTCACAAAACTGGATGATGTTGAATTAAAGCATTTGTTAACATACAAAGTAACTATTATTATATGCCTGAATAATAAGATATCAAAATTTTATTTTGAATAGTTTATTAATCATTTACTCTCGCACCAACAAAAACACCAACAATTCTTAATTAACTGGTTTGTAAACAATGCAGTACTTAATTTAGTAATGAAAAATTAATAACAAAGTATGAAAACATTATACATGGGCTTATAAGTCAAGAATACAGCATTTGTAGATGTAGTTAGAAACTGCTTACTAATGTCTATTGATGTAGAGTTAATGCTTAACATATAATGAATTAACTGTTTGTTAATGCTTAATAAATGATGTATAGTGTGTAGTTATTATAAAGTGTTATCCATCAAACTGCATAGTGTTTTACAATTTAGTCCTAAAGCAGTATATAACATTAAAGTGATATATTTTTAGTGCATTGGCTTGTAAAGCACCCTTTAAACTTTCCTTTGTTGTTTTCCTGCAGGCGCAGTCACTGACTCCTCAAGATTATAACCTCCACTGGTCCGGTCTGCTTGTGACCGTTGGGGAAGTTCTGGAGAGAAATGTGCCCAATGTCAACCGCACAGATTGGCATCAGGCCTTCACGGGAATGTCTCGCAGACAGATGATCTACTCTGCCGCCAAAGCTCTAGCTGGCATGTACAAACTACGTTTGCCCTCTAGGACAGTGTGAATGTCAAATGCCATTAATTCATACAGACCACAGATTCTTACAACATCACTGTTCCAGCTCCAGGTGTTCTGTGTTTTTTTTTTTTCATGTCTCATCATGAGTTTTGGCATCAGGTCTGAAATAAACCAGTTACAGGGCAGAATAACTATAATCTAACTTTTAAATTATTGATTAATTGAATATTTTTTCCATTGATTGCATTTGAGTTGGATTGGTATTAAAAATTGACAACATCCCAATCTGATGTAAATAGGTGAAAATGAAATCATGTTTTGTGTGTCATGACCAGAATGCATCTAATTTCATACAGAGTGACATCTTTTAGAATACTGAAATCTGACTGAGGAAAAGATGACTTTCTGTTTGTCAATGTATAACACTTAAGTTTACAATAAAATACGTGGAGGTTTTTAAGAAAAGCTAAAATTCTTAACATTGTGAATATACTGTTTTGATGTTACGGTTTGGAGCTTATTTTGTAGCATTTCTTTTTAGCTGAATCATCGTTACAGTAGTGTGTCTTCACTTTTGTTTCTTTTATACCTAGGTTCATGTTAGCTAATGTTTACTGCTTTCAGAAAAAGATCACCAGCTTTGCTGCATATGTAAACAAACCAGTTGCTTTAAATGTTGTTACATTAAACAACCTGACTTCATATGTTCTACGGATAGGTGTTTCCAATAATGTGCAGCAGGATCATTCACTCAGAGTGACGCAGGACACACGCTGACCTGAGCATGACCTCTGAGTTGACAGCTGATGTGTAGCACATGAATATATACTGAATGATTGCTGTCAAAGCCAAAGCTGTCATGGACTGAAGGAGTTAATGAAGTAAACTGCCTTTAAACTGTTTATATGTTTATATTTCTAAAACAACTGTGGATGATTTTATTTCATGACATTTTACAAATGTGCCTTTGATCAGCAGATGAGTAAAACATTTTGTAAAGCATCATGTTTTTCTTTTATTTTTGGTGTATGCTCATTTTGTCATTTATCCATGTTTATTCGCAATAAGTTGATAATATCTTTAAACAATAGATACCACTGAAAGCTGTGCTGCAGATATAGGCTAAATAATAGAAAATCTCTATTGTTTATCTCTATTGTCAACACATATCGTCTTATTACAAAATCATATAAAACAATCATGACTTTTGGCTTACTACAGTCACACAGACATCACATTATTGATGGGTTATATTAAAGGTTTCCACTGGTCATGGACTTTCTGGAATATCATGGGATTTTAAAGGGTCTATTCCAGACATTGAAAGTCAGGGATTTGTGTATTTTTATTGGTCCAAGTCAAGAAATATCAAGGACTTTGTTTGTCTCTTCATATTTTAGTTTCCATTTATCAAAATGTAGTTTTTCTATACTATATCATGCTTTTTTGCTATACTATATCATGAAAAAATATTTTCATATGGTTAGGCTATTTTTCACTGCCATTTTGATTCTTTCACGCTCAACAACTAGTAGTCTACAAGCAGCATCTTTTAACTAATGCAAACATGCCAGCAAAATGTTCATGTCAAGAGTTTTGCCTACAAAAGCTGGGTGCTCTTATTTCTTTAAATTTTTCATTTGTTCTAATGCGTCTTAATTAAGCTGTTTGGAACACTTGGCAAAAGGGCAAAGACAAAACTATTTACTCATTATGTTGTTACCATGACAACCAAGGGTGGCTTCCATCACCCCATTAGCTGTTCTTACAAAATAAATGTCATTCTTTTGCAAAAAAATTCATTCATTCATTTTCCTTCGGCTTAGTCCCTTATTTATCAGGGGTCGCCACAGCGGAATGAATCGCCAACTATTCTGGCATATGTTTTATGCAGCAGATGCCCTTCCAGCCGCAACCCAGTACTGGAAAACACCCATATACTCTCACATTCACACAGTATGGCCAATTTAGTTTACCCAATTCACCTATAGCGCATGTCTTTGGACTGTGGGGGAAACCGGAGCACCCGGAGGAAACCCACGCCAACACGAGGAGCGAACATGCAAACTCCACACAGAAACGCCAACTGGCCCACTGAGCCACATGACGCCCTATTGCAAAAAATTACTTTTTTTATTATTAATTTTTTTTTTTTCCTTCTTTTTCGATTTAGCAGTCTATTATATGTAGTATTTCAGTTCTGAAATATTTTGGTCTGTGTGAGTATCTGAAGTCTGTGCTAGTTGGTCTGTGCAAGTATTGAGATATGTAAAGACAGAAATATTAAGTCTATTTCTTCTTTCTTCATTTCCAGATATATTATGCATAGTAACAAGTAGCCAATGTGTCGATCTAGATTCATTTATTCAGCTCAGTGTCTGATCTCTCTGCTGGAGCGTGTCATGGATATAAACAGCAATACTCAAATTAAAAATGCATGACACTGCAGCAATAATTCAGAATGAAGGCAAATGGAACTTGGTGTAGGGGTGTAACCTGTTGTTGATTAAAATAAAATAAAAATATCTAGTCAATGAAGGACTAAGAAGAAGAATATGAAAGTTATTTCAAAAAGATCTTCAAAAATTCAACTTATTTTGTAGATTAATTTTTAATATAGTGGCTGGTGTTCTGGTATTAATTTAGACCATTTGTCATGAAATCCTTAATCCATAAACATAATCAAGGTCATAAGAGGTCTAGCTATAATTTAATTGATCTCACTCATATGTTAAAGGAGAGCCAGAAAAACAGTTTTATCCAAAGCAATTTATATTCCATTCAATGTATACTTTTAGGATTTGTTTTAATCCCTTACAAAGTCTAAATCAGATCAGAGCTTCATATTATGAGAATGCCATTACTTTTTCATTTACCTTATTGTACATGGAGTAGCGGAAGTCCTTATATCATCAGATTTCTGAACCTGGAAAAAACTCTAGCAGTAGCATTTTAGGGTGACAGAATCAGATTAGAGAGGCTGCTGAGCATCTAGCCAAACGCGAATGACCTTAATCTAGTCTTGAGGTCATAAATGCATGAACAAGCAGAGCAATGCTATTCAATAATGTTGAAAATGTGTTTTTTGAATAACAAAGGATTAAATAATAACACCAAAATATTTCACTTTAGATTAGAGCATCTGTTAGAAGGAAACTACTGATTAATAACCATTCAGCCTTTAATGTTTGTAACTCAATTGGAGTCCAAACCTGCTCCCTCAGGCTACTGTCCACTGTTTAGCTCCTGCACAAACACATCTGCACCAGCTAATCATTGTCTTTCTAGATAAACCAATTGAAGGGTTTACCCTCTCTAATGAAAACTTTGAAGAAATTAGGGCATAGTGAAGTGATGACACAGCCAGTGACGTTGTACTGTGTTCAACAATCATTGTTATCATTATAATGTCTGGTTTCTCTCTAGGTTTTTTTTTTTCTTCACTTCCATCAATTGTTGAAGTTTGTTGAAGTACTGTCACCTCTGGCTTGCTTGGCTGGGACTAGTGGAGCTGTGCATCTGTGAAGTTGCTCTTCAATGTTTTGGCTTTCAGCAGTGCCATTTGCATTACACTGAACTGAACTTCAACTGTGATAACTGAACTGCAGCACCTTTTTATTTACTAGAACTACATCTAAGTTGCTTTGAGACAATCTACATTGTAGATTATCACTGTCACCTCATAGCAAGAAGGTTGCTTGTTTGAGTTGCGGCTGGGCCAGGAGTCCTATCTGTTTGGAGTTTGCATGTTCTCCCTGTGTTCCCACGGGTTTCCTCCGAGTTTCCCCCACAGTCAAAAGACATACGGTATAGGTGAATTAATACACGGTGGTTGCTGGATAAGTTGGCTGTTCATTCCGCTGTGGGGACCCCTCATGAATAAAGGGTCTAAGCCGAAGGAAAATGAATAAATGAATGAGTTGCAGCTGGAAGGGCATCTGCTGCATAAAACATATGCCAGAGTAGTTGACGGTTCATTCCGCTGTAGTAGTAAGCCAAAGGATAGTGAGTGAGTGAAATGGTCCATCCAGATTTGTATTAAAGGTTTGTATATGAGTGCACTGTCACATGAAAAGCATGTTTTACCACTCTGTCAGGCCATTTTATTTTTATTGAGGGCTGCCTATGTAGGGCCAGCACTAAGAGACCAACATTTTGCCAATGAGTAAACTCTCAATGGCTCCGCGTTCATAGCCTGCTGGGGACCTTAGGCTAGTCCTAAATTGGGACTAGCTAGTCCTGAGTCTTGGACCACTCCATACTAGTTCACTTTTGTTAAAGTAGACAGTTCCTCATGTTGTCAAGACACATTTTTTCTAGCACATTATACAATGCAGATTGCCAAAGCAGCTTTTCAGGGATGAAAATAAATAAATAAATAAATAAATAAATAGGTATGATATTTCATCATTGTGAATCAAGTTCAATACATAAAGGACATTTTGTTCAGCATGCCCCTTTTGTTGTGGCTGGTTCAATGATGTATGAACCATAACATATAACAAAGCGTAAATTTAGTGGGGACCGTATCTTTGCTGTAGCAGTTCCTAAATTGTGGAGTGCTTTGCCTGTTTATTAGATAGGTCTCTTCGTTATCTGTTTTTAAATCATATCTTAAAACACATCTTTCCTTGGCCTTTGACACCTGTTGACATTTTGCTTATTTATTTGATTGTTTATTAAGCATAAGCATTTTATTATTATATTTTATGTCATTTGTGTTTCACTTGGGGTGAAACAAGCAGCCTTCTATATAATGGGTTCTAAATCCTCATTGAAACTCTTTGTAAATATAACTTAATCTTATAATTATTATTTAGCACTGTGAGTTAATTAATTTGTAGAAATTTAGATGATCTGACTTGCCCTAAGCAATTTTGTAATCAAACCATTTGTAACCATCAATTTGGGCATACCTCATATATAGAATCGATGCTTTTGAACAGTTTCGAACATCAAAATTATTTATTGAATAATTCGTGTTTGGTTGTAAATAATAAATAAATAAGTTTGGTGGTGCCGAAAGAAGGTTGGAAAAAGTGAAATGGGAAATACGTAAAATAATATAAAAGCCTACAGTAAGGCTACATTTCAACCCAAATGATTCATTCAAATGAATCAATTCAGAATCATCACTGTGTTAAAGCTTCACTCACGCACGCACGCACACACAGCTGAACTGAGGCGCGAGGCGCGACCGTGTGCGCCGCAGCGTCGCGTTCAAGCTTCTACAATAAAGCGAAAGCGATATTCTTCAGAACATTATTTTACACTGATAAAGGTGTGTCTGTTGGTGTCAGCTGCCTGTCCGCGATCTGTGGACTGATGTGGATGTGAAGCTAGAATGGGCGAATTCCGCTGGATTTGATCGTAACTGTGGAAATGGATCCCACATTCTCACAGCTGGGTAACAAAGGTGCGAGTCATATATCATGAGATACCATTCACAATCCGATCAGCTTTACATTTGATCGATATGTGATTTTTTTTCTTCTTTTAATTCCAGCCGATTACTGTTTCTGTCGACTCTTGTCATTTCACTTGTTGAACGATATGACACGAACAGATGCCGCATTGACAAGATTCATTGATTCGTTGAATCTTGATTATCAATAACGCTCGTATTTTCATAAAGACTATCTTCTCTATATGACAGTGTGTGCTGCAGAAAAGCACAGTAGTTCATGTTTACACCATCTGACTGCAGTAAAAAGGGTGTCGCCTCACCCACACTCTTAAGTTCATATATGTCTCCTGTATATAATTTTGTTTGTGCCTTTCCAGATTCTAATTCTCAAAGAATCCTTGTTCACCTCATATGCTCTTACAATTAAACGTAGGTGATAGAGGTTTCACCTAACGTTACATAGCTCTATAGTTAAAATATGAAAAGAATTTAGGCTAACGGATATTCATAAGGTAATTCTATTTTCTTTACATGAGTATAGGCATCGTCATCTTCATGCAGCAGCTTTTACAGGGATACCATTGGTTAGCCGATATAACGAAAGCTTATTCGTTTATTGTTGTGGTTAGAAGTGAAATGAAATTACCAATAATACATCAAATGCATCGTAGAAATTGTGACAATTTGCATAATAAAAAAAAATTACAATAAAATAATGTAAATAGCCATCAAAAGTTGTCACAAATTTGACAGAGATAGAAATCGTAGGAAAAAAAACTGCACACAATCTCATGAGGTGAACATAAGTGTGTGATTTTATGAGCGTGTGTTCAGTATATGTGATGATAATTTTTCAGTGCCTAAATTCTTCGTTTCATCAACGTGTATAGAAGATACATGAAATGAACTATTCATATGTCATTATTAGTGCAGTGACTCCTGTGTTATTAAAGTGAAACAGGCTACATCTCTCTTTCTCTCCCCTGCCTCTCTATACTGCAGCAAGATCTGCATTCATTCACCACTTCCTTAAGGAAACATTAATCCATTAATAGACATTATTATCACACACAAGCATAACATATTCTTGATTTCACTTATAAGCTACTAAAAATTGTTTTAATCTAGACATTCACAGTATTATTCTGTGTTTAACAGAAGAAAGAAAAACTTAAAGGGCACCTATGATGTAAATCATCTTTTTTAAGTTGTTTGGACAGAACTGTGTGTAGGTATAGTGTGTCCACAGTCATATTGGGGTGTTATAAAGACTATAAGTCTCTTTTTTTTGTAATTTCCTGACATTAAAATAGCATCCAAAACCCTCCCGTTTTGAGGCCGACCGCAACTTAACGTAGGAGTGCGGTTTCCCCGCCCACCGAATTGATTGACAGCTGCATATTAATATGTCTCCATAGTAACGCGTATAATCGTATCAACAAGACAGGACGTGCGCAAAGCAACCGGGAATAAAAGATCTGTTTAGTTCGCTAGGATCATCAATCATCATCAAATGTGATCAAGAGCGAGTTTTACAAGTTTAACACGTTTTTAAAACAGTGCATGTTTGTAATGAATTACAGCGATTAACTTCAGCTTTACTTTATCACCACAGCCGCGTCAGTACAATTATAAAAGAAGACGCTTCAATCCTGGGTTGTGGACGTTAAATCAGGTTTATTTTGTACATTAACATAACGAATATCCATACAGCAGTGGATATTAATGTGTATCCTGTCACATTTGGTGTGCAAAAACAGTGCAAAGCTAAACGCGCTCTGTGTGTGTGCGCTCTGTGTGTGTGTGTCCGCTGTGTGTGTATCTATGTGTGTGCGTGAACTTTGTAACGACATTGTGTGTGACTCATCGTTGCAACTCCACAACAAATACATCAAATAATCATTGGGAAAGTTCTTACTGTAATATTTCTCACAAACGTTACGTGAGATCTGCTTCCTTCATGTCTGTCTGTTATCTGAGGCATCCGAGGGCAGAGATTGAGGCACACTGACAGGCACGTGGGAACGGTGGGCGGGGAGGACTAGCATTAAAGGCACATCTACAAAAACAGCTACAAGATGCTCAGAGCTAAAAATGACAAACTTCTGAAAGGTATAATAAATAATCTGATGGGTGTTTTGAGCTGAAACTTTACAGACACATTCTGGAGACACAAAAGACATATTAAATCTGGAAAAATGGGTAAACTAGGTGCCCTTTAAATGTTTAAAATAAGTAAAGGGTGAGTAAATAATGACAGTATTTTCATTTTTAGGTGAACTTTCCCTTTAAGATGCTATGGATTGTACTGTGAAACCTTCTCTTAGACATTAAAACCTGTAATGTTTGCATCTTTAAATTCCTCCTTGTTACAGCATCACATATTCAGTGGCTCGTCTTTGGCTGCTTTGTTGAGTGTCATGCATATCTTTCCTTTTCTGAGTGTCCTGGTGTTTTCAACACAAGATATAAAACATAAAACTAGATGAATAACAGTATATGGAGCTTTATTAAAAGCTCATTATCCCCTTAACTTTTGCCTCAACTTTTTGATTTTGAACTGTGATTTTGAACATAGAGGTGAAAATGACGTTCAACTTAAATGACTGTCAATCTTCAATGCTTTGGTGCATATATTTAAGCTTGGTCTCATTTTAAAGAAGTCAGATTGTAGCTCATGAAGGGAAAAGCTCAAAAAGTTTATCAAAACAAAAGTTATGTGCCTTTAAGTGTGTAAATAATTAAACAATACATGTATATCTCATTATATTACATAATATATGTGTTTTATAAACCTAAAGTCCTAAAATTGACAGAAAGTCAAAACTAAAAATTAAAATAAATTATAGCCCAAATTAGAAGTTGATTCTCAAAAAAAAAAAAAAAAAAAGCTTTCACTAAGATTTTGTTTGGGCGTAGTGCCAAATATCGAAATGATGCCCCCTATGTTTTGAGGAATATGAGCCATATTTTTCATATTTTTAAAATTATTTGTAAAGTAGACATCAAATTCTAAAGTAGTATGTGCAGTTTGTGGGTATTTGATTTGAATTTACTATCATGAAAGAATGGGCATGAGAGAATACACTTTTATAAACAATATGATTTCTAAGTTTTTATAGTATACCTGAACTGAAAATAAAACACCTCTCTCCCTTTGGTCATGTATTAATCTCTAACATACTGCCATGACAAAAAAAGATACTTACTGTAAAAGTCTGTGATTGGATATTTAATTCATCAGGCTCAAATAGGGAAAGACTTAATTTCCATATAAGAATTGACAAACACTTGACCTTAACCCCACTGAAACTCTTTGGGATGTAAAAAAGAAACTTACCTGAAAGATTTGATGATTAAGTCTGTGTTTGTGTAGATGAGGTCCATGTGGATGATGTGGGGCCCCTGCGCATGAGGATGCGTGAGCGTCTGCTGTGGGACGAGCCACTGCAGATCTCCTGGCTAATGGAGGCAGAGCCATTCACCTCCTCCCTCCAGACTGGGGGTCCTGTGGCTGGCGCCAACATGACCCTGGAGCAGAAGACCACTTTTGCCTTCGTTATCTTCCTCTTTGTCTTTCTCTGCATGCTGATCGTGCGCTGCTTCCGCATTCTGCTGGACCCCTACCGCAGCATGCCCACCTCCACGTGGGCAGATGGTCTGGACGGCCTTGAGAAGGGCCAGTTTGATAACACGCTGGCATAGAGGACAAATAGCTCATGAATTTACATGCTGTGATGAAGGCAAACAATCATTTCAGTTAATTGCCAAACATCCCAAAGTGATACGCAAACACAAGACACTGTAGATTACATACATCCAAAATAGTAATTTTCTGTACGAGCAGTTACAACACAGACTTTTAAGTAAGGTATTAAGCACATCCAGGCAGTTGTTATCACAGAATAAACCTGACAGGCTTATTGGCAAATATATATTGTATACAAATGAAGGGTTTTAGTCTGTGAAATAAATATCTGGATGTACTTTATCTTGCTAAGTACATGGCTACTTGTCACAAAATGCAAAACTTAGAAACAAAACATTGTTTTGAGCCATAATAGTTTATTAATTCTTTAATAAAAGGCAAAGCTGACAGAAACGAAAATGGCTGAATGGGGCATACACTAATCTACATATTATTCACAAGTCACAAGGTGGCGCCAAACAGGCATATAAATTTATGTGAACTGTGTTCACTGACAGCCAAGATGATCCAAAGTACCCTGATGAGCCTGTGTTATTAGTTTCAGCGGTTGTTATCTTGGAATGTCGTGACCGACCAATCAGAATCAAGTATTACAGCTGTGTAATAATGATAATTTACATGCACACACACACACTGCGCTCACTGCCATTCACATATACAAGAGGTTAATTCAGAAAATGATTGTGCAGTGCTTTATTACTGATCGAATGAATCTCGAGCTTATATTAGCGCTGGGACACAGGGTAGCCCTCTTTATATTCTCTAATTACAACCCTTGTTTCCTCATATCTGTGCTGTCGTTAACTGCCAAGTACAAATCTCTTTTTTCGAAGTTTATAAGCACTTCATAAACACTTATGACGCTTTTGTCGAAGTAGCCTTAAAATGTGCACTGTAATCGGCCACTGTCAAAGTTTACATGTTTCATTGCAATTTACTGCAGTGCATTCTGGGCCTTTTTAGAAATATGTAGGGGATGTTAATAGAGCGTTAGGATAGGTTATTAGACTATTTGTTAAATCATTGTGTGCACTTCACAGATTCTGTACATTTGAACTATTATTCATGGTAGGGATCGCAGGATTTGTCAGCCTTAGGACAATAAATACTATGGTCTTTGATCACGTCTCTACCTGTATATTCATAGGCTGTAGTTTCGTAAGCCTTAACATGTGAAGCTGCCATCAGGAGAACCGTCATAATGTGAAGCTGACCGACTTGTCTGACCCTTTGAGTCAAATGCTAATCTTTAAAATCCATGGACTTAAGAGCTGATCAGGATGAGAGTGTTTTTGGTGGTACGATGTGAATGCTCCTCTGCCCTGTCGATTTTTATCTCATTGATGATTGTGATGATTATGTTGCACTAATACATCTGTACCTGCTGTCACTTTGAAAGAGCCAACAAGCTTACTTAGTAAAGGGCACTTAGTAAATATGTTTTATTGTATGTGCCACAGCAAAGATTTAAAGATCATTCACGTGCTTAATTGTGTATATGCTGTGTTGAAAGACTAAAATATTGGGGTTGGAGTGAACAGAAGGTTTTCATTGATTCCCCATTAAATGCTGCTGCTCTTTAGATGATACAAAGCACTAAACAGCCCTGCCTGTGTGTTTAATGTGTTGAGCATTGCAGTATGTGGAGCCTCAAATCGATGACAATTTGTATTTAGACCTTCATACTGTTGTAAGAAATTCATGTCTGTGCAGTAGTGCAGAGTAATACGTCTATGAAACACAAAGCTACAGTATATTACAACACAAATTATAGAATTATGAGGCTTTGTTTTCATGGTGTCACAACCTCATTTATGTTTTAGAGAGATGAATAATAAAACATTTCTAAAGCAGTATAAATGTCATTTTCTGCTTTCATGTGTCCTCATCTGTACATCCGGAGCTGGGTAGATTACCAATCAGTTGCTGATAAGTTACTGTAGTAGTTTAATTACAAGTACTTGATTTTTGGAATCCTATTATGTATTCCAGATTACATATAATCTGTTACTACAAATGCAAACAATTTCTTTACAATGCTATTGTGTTTCAATACAAATTGAGCTAAGCAGGACAGTGGCACTGCAGGGCCAGAACAAACCATTCTTAAACACTGTTATAAAATATTTCCACAGTTCTTAACATTATCTGTTATCTGATAATCAGATGGTATTTATTATCTGTTTCATTATCGGTTTCTGTTGTGTTATTGTGTGTGTGTGAAAAGCAAATATATAAATCTAATATTGTATACGTCTACAGTAGAAAGGGCGACACGGTGGCTCGGTGGTTAGCACTGTCGCCTCACAGCAAGAAGGTCGCTGGTTTGAGTCCCGGCTGAGCCAGTTGCCATTTCTGTGTGGAGTTTGCATGTTCTCCCCGTGTTCGCGTGGGTTTCCTCCGGGTGCACCGGTTTTCCCCACAGTCCAAAGACATGCAGTATAGGTGAATTTAATAAACTAAATTGGCCGTAGTGTATGGGTGTGCATGTGAGAGTGTCTGGGTGTTTCCCAGTACTGGGTTGCAGCTGGAAGGGCATCCGCTGCGTAAAACATATGCTGGATAAGTTGGCGGTTCATTCCGCTGTGGCGACCCCTGATGAATAAAGGGACTAAGTCGAAGGAAAATATATGAATGAAGTCTACAGCAGATTTGTGTTGTTCCCTGTAGAGCTTTAGTTGCCCAACTTCTTTAAAATGTCAAAAGGGACCATTGCCCAGCCATTCTTTAACATCTGCCAACTTTCCATGCTGGGCAGGCTTGACCTGTATAGTGCTTGTATGTATGTATGTATGTATGTATGTATGTATGTATGTATGTATTTATTTATTTATTTATTTATTTATTTATTTATTTATTTATTTATTTATTTATT